>CAUYRH010002944.1:0-16312 GCA_963574655.1 Perodicticus potto
AATGCTTTGAAATTGCTATTGCTGGCGGCACCCATAGCTCAGTCGGCCACATACACCGAGGCTGGTGGGTTCAAACCTAACCCAGGCCTTCTAAAATCAACTATGACAACTGCAACCAAAAACCCAGCCAGGTATTGTGGCAGGCGCCTGTAGTCCCAGCTACTTGGGAGGCGGAGGCAAGAGACTCGCTTGAGCCCAGGAATTGGAGGTTGCTGTGAGCTGTGATGCCATGGCACTCTACCCAGGGGGACAGCTTGAGGCTCTGTCTCAAAAAAAAAAAAGAAAGAGAGAAGTGAATGGGGAGGAAAATAAGACCCGTAAGTCACAAAGGGATCCTCCCACGTTTCTGAGACTTTGCATCGTAACTTGAAGAATATAACCCCTGAAAGCAGGCTGTCGCCGAGGAAAGCAGCCCTGTGCCGAATTCTGAGGGTGTAGAGGTCAGTGTGGTCTGGGGGAGAATGAGGAGGGGAGCCTGGAGCTGGGCGTCTGGAAAAGAGCAGACGGGTGGGACAGTGTGGGAGGAAAAGCTCAGAAGTTTGTGGCTGAGCCTGGGTGTGTGGCCCCTGCATACTAAGACTGTCAGGGGAACCCAGCCCTGAGCCAAAGTCCCCTCAGAGTCTTTACCAAGCCCTTCACAGCTTTCTCTACCCAAGGCACCATCTCCTCTTCACACCCCCACCCTCACCCTCACCCCATGCTTCGTCTGTATTTGCTGCTGAGGGAACTGGAGGGCTGTGAGCCCACAGGGCTGTTCTGGCTGAGAAAAATAAAGAAAGCAGCCCCTCGGCCCTGCACAGGTCTGGAGCTGCATCAACACCATCCAGCCCCCCACTGGGATGAGAAGGGGGAAGCCTGGACCCAGGCTCCTCCGCCTCAGGCACTCTCTTTCTTCTGTGTGTTCACCCTCTCTGTCCCTGCCACAGCACGGGTGGAGAAGCTGTGGTCCCCACCAGCTGCCCGTGACTGCCCTGCCGTCAGTGACCTGAGCCAAACGGACAGGAAAGCAGAGTTGCTGATGGAGCAGAAAGAGCTGACAGTCAGCCTGGAAACCCAGCTGAAATCACGGTGTGCTGGGGAGAAAGAATCCCAGAACCCGGGAAGACAGGAGACAAGGCAACAGGGCCGTGCACGGGACACTTTCTCCCTGGTCAACTCCATGGTGCTTCATCGAGCCACTTCTTCCCGAGACAGCCCCCGGGCAGCGTTTCTGCAGGAAGCGCGTAACCTGATGGAGTGGAGAGGAAGCCGCAGACAAGCCCAGAGAAGCCTTCTCGGGAACCACCGGGGTGCTCTTCACAAACGTCAGCATTTCACCATGAAAGACAAAGGTGAGGAAACATTCCAGAGGAAAGGACGCTAAAGAAACACGACGCTGACAGCTATCCGATCCTGGACCACGAATAATTACTGTAACGAATGCTGTCAGAGCAACTGATGACATTTGAACATGGACGATAGATAATATAATAATATTTTATTGAAGTTAAATTTCCTGATTTTGGTACTTGTCCAATTTGATAATTTTGATAATTATTGTTCTACAAGAAAACGCCTTTATTTGGGGGAGCACATGCTGAAGTATGTGGGGGTAACAGAGCAAAACGTCTGCGTTGACTCTCGCATGTGTTGGCGCGGTGGGGAAACGCCAAGCCAGACACAGCGAAACGCCGGTGCAAATCTCAGCGAGGGCAGGTTACAGTTTGCAATCATTTCAAAATAAAAAGCTAAGCATTTTCTAAAGTAATAACCCTACAGGGGTGAATGGCTCTCCCCCTGTGGACCTCTCCCCTCTCAGGGCCATTGCGAGACATCCGCACCCTCTGGCATTTGAAGATGATCACTGTTTCCTGGGACTCCCCTCCAGCCACCCTATTACTATTTTCCTCTCATCCAGGCTAAACTTTCCCCGCCCCTGGATCCTCATCCACATTTTGAGAGGCTGGGACTCATTATTGGTGGCAAATTCTCCCCTATCCCTTCTATTCTGGGTTCACTATTTGATGGTAGCTGGTCCAGCCCCAAGCCACCATCACCTTGTCTTAAGGATCCTGAGTCCAAGATGTGGACCCAGGAGGCCAGGCTGGAATAATCAGAGCGCATAGGAAACTGGGGCTGGCAGATAATTTCTTTGAGCACTCCCAGGGAATGCAAAGTTCTGATTACCTAAGACGACTTGGAAGCATTGCAGCTGGAATAGCACTTTGCTAATTTTGGCAGCCCCGGGAAAGAGGGGAATGAGACTTTTGTAAATCAGGAAGCTGGCGTTGGCTAATGTCTCTCTTGCCGTCTGTCTTGCCATCCTCTGCCAGGACTGGGGAGCTGCCTGGGGTGAGAAATCTGCTTGCTGGCATCACGGGCGAGGAGGGGTGATGCATGGAGCTGAGGAGGACTGGGAGGAACCAGCACCTGACCAGCCCAGGGCCCTTGCAGCCGTGGTGACTCTGTTTCTGGCATGACTTTTTGCTCTCGGAGCACCTGAGGGTCGGCAGGAAATGTTGCAAGGTCTCTGATGCACTACACTGCTCCCAGGCAGGGGGTTCCTAACCTCCAAAGGAAGGACTCTGTTTAGAGCCGAGGACACAAAACCCATAGATTGTGGACCATATGTATCCTAGAGATCCATTGTACATGGCTTGCACAGTTTTAACATTTTTTTCAATTTATGGAAAATATTCAAAAATTGAGATATCACATTTAAAAAATCTACCATTTGCCAAAAAAAAAGAATCAAGCTCTGCATGCTCAGGTGGCTCCAGAGCACCCCTCTGGGCAGGGCGTCCATGCATTAGTCTGCCCCAATCCCCACCACCCCTTATTGCCTCCTTTCTCTGAGGTTGTGGATCCTTACCACAGTCCCAGTGTCGTTTCTCTTATAGTGCTTCCTGGAGCCTTTCTCTCTATCCCTGCCTTTATCCAAAGTGAGAACAAAAGCCAGTGGCAGGGCCGCTCAAGAAGAGGCTGTCTGCGCCTGCCGGCATTGTTCTGCTCTGTCCCATCTCTGCCCCTCCAGCCCAGAAAATCCACAGCTTCATGTCTGAGAATTGGATTCCCGTCTTCCTTGGTGCCCGTAATGGAAGTCCTTCCTTAGGGTTCCCCTGCATCAAACAAATGCAGACACGTCTTTAATCGCACATTTTTTTTGCCACATAAGAGACCATGGCCCTCCTCCTTCCTCAGTAAATCCATTCTTTTTTTTTTGAGACAGTCTCACTTTGTTGCCCTGGATAGAATGCCGTGGCATCACAGCTCACAGCAACCTCCAGCAATTGGAGCTACACAATGCCCAGCTATTTTTTTTTTTTTTTTGGTTATAGTTGTCATTGTTGTTTGGCAGGCACTGGGCTGGGTTTGAACCTGCCAGCTCCGGTGTCTGTGACTGGCACCCTAGCTGCTGAGCTACAGGTGCCGAGTAAATCCATTCTTAATTCAAAGCCATTCCAATTACCAATATCAGATTGGTATTTTGAGATATTATCAATATCTCAGGCCTTCCCTGACAGCTCCTGCAGCCTCTTCCTCTGGGACCTGCCCAATCCCCACACAGATGGGTGCTCTGGGGAAGCCTGGGCTCTCCTGGCCTGTCCTGCACGGGCAGCCAGCCCAGGAGAAGGAGCTGGGAGTGGCGAGGGGCCTGGCTGGGGCTGGGGGAGAGGAGTGGGGAGGAGCAGGTGCTTTTGCCATGTCCTGTCATTCCCAGGGGCTAAAATGGGGACCTGCGATGGTGTCTTCAAATAGGGACACCCCACTCAGTCACAGAGATGTTCTGACATGAGTCAAGAAAGATGAGAACCCTCGTTTTAAACCTAGGAGATCCTCACAGTAAGGCTCCATGAGTTTAAGATAAATCCCATGACTAACTTGTGAACAGTCCACTGTGTCTGTATGGTATGTGTGAAAAGATTTAATCCATTCGATGTAGGTTGTCGTATATCACCGATTTTGAAATCCTGTGTTGTTTTTTTTTTTTTTTTACAATACCAGGAGGCTCTAACTATGGAAGTGCCCAGGCCTCCCTGACCCTCTGGGAGCCCCTGGGTCCCCACATCCTCCCACGTGGGCATCCCCAACCCTCCCGGCAACGAGAGACAAGAGCCCTCGGACTAAATGGTGGCCGCTAATTGCTACAGCGAGGAGCTTTACCTGGGCAGGAAATGCTCACGTCCTGACCACTGGAGGGACAGGGGAAGGTCAGAAGTGGAGCATGGCCCCTGCTGCTTGCGACGCCCAGCCTCCTTCTCGTCCCAGCCTGTGGAGTCGGCTTCTCTTGTCCCACCTGCTTGGACCCTCTCTCCAACTGCCCATTCAACTGCCACTCCCACCGCACGGGCGGAGGGAACTCTGGGGGCCAACATTCCCTCTGCCCACATTAAAGGGCACTTCCCCCTCCCGGGACGGGCCTGTGGCACAGTGTGGCTGCT
Source organism: Perodicticus potto (assembly GCA_963574655.1). Classification (NCBI taxonomy): domain Eukaryota; kingdom Metazoa; phylum Chordata; class Mammalia; order Primates; family Lorisidae; genus Perodicticus; species Perodicticus potto. The sequence goes on from CAUYRH010002944.1 coordinate 4,422, forward strand.
CCAGGGACAGAGCTCATGCCATGTTCTTGCATAGCCAGCCCTCCCCTGGCTGGCCTGTCACACACATCTGTGCAGAGAGAGGGAGAAAATCCTCCCCCACCATCTGCTCTAGGACAGAGGCGTTCCCAGCTGGCTCAGGACTGAGACCAGCCCTCCAGTTTTCTGCCGCTTGCCTCCAAGACGCACCCATTTCCTCCTCCATATTTCTAAAGGTGACACAACCCTGGGGTGAGGCCAGGCAAGGGCATCCGATCGTCAAATCAGAGAAAATCACATTCATTCATTCCCCATTCATGTAGCCAAAGACCTTATACAAGGGCGATTTGAGCTGCTGACTTGCATATAAACGTTCCCTACTCATCACACTTCAAGCTCTGCGGACTCCAGAGCAGAGTCTGCCCTTTCCCTGGGATCCTTCTGCAGTTTGCCCAGAACAGGTGCCCAGCCTGCTCCACGGCATTCCGTGAATTGGCTGGGAGGAAGAAAAATCTCTGAATTCAGAAACAATAAATCTTCATTCATTTGAAAAATTATTTAGACATCTTGGAAGATCTGCACCTAACTCACATGGATTTCATGACATATTTTGCTGTAGCATTTTAAACCTACCCAGCTCTCTTCTACTCTTACCCTGGCCAATGCCTCCCCCTGCTGGCTGTTTCTGGCTTCTCCAGTTCCTGGAGATGCAATTCACTGCCTTCACCTGACCTTGTGTGTATCTCTTTGTGCCCAAAACGGCAGTAGAAGTGGGGATGCCTGCAAACAGTTGTGGCAGAGGGAAATGGGTACTTATGGAGGGTCCCCTGGCCTTGGGGTGGGCTAGACCCACAGAGGTTTGCACACATGTCTACTGTGTCCCGTTTACTTTGCCCCCGTTCCGTCCTCCATGAACACCAATCGTTGCTAAGAATGTCACTCGACATTTGTCGAGCACTTGGTGTATCACAAAGTTCTTTATCTTCTTATCCCTGAATCTTCACAATAACCCCAGGGTCTCATAAACACAGCTCAGACTCAAGGCCATAGTCTCAGCAGATGCAAATGCTGTCAAGTTTATAGAAGAAGAAAGATGAGCATTTTTTCCTCCCTGTCATGAAAGGCCAGGCACAGGTGGATTCTACCAAGACAGTTTTTTGGTTGTATATAAAGTTGTTGGTCCTATCAGGGAGCAGATTCTCTGCCCAAAGGGGTTCTTAAGAAAAGAACAGACAAGCTCCTATTCCAGACAGTGCACAGACTCATCCAAGCTTAGGGAAATGAGATCCAGCCTGGGCGTATACCCCTTGGAGGGGGCTGGGCGACAGGAGAATCTCTTGGAGTACAAGAAGAAAAAATTAGAAATCTTCTCTATATTTTTCTTTATCCTTTAAAAAATTAAATTTTGTGTACAGATTTATCAGTACAGTGATATATCCGTGTAGAAAAGGAAAAGTATGATAACAATTATTACAATTCCTCACTCATCAGAAGGGTCATGGCAGACACTTCTATACGTGTAACAAAAGACGGATTAACAAGAGAAACGCATGGCAAATACATGCAATCAAAGTTTGCGGGACACAAGAGCTTTCCAAAATGACGACCCAAAGACTCAAGGGAAACTGTCCATTTTTACACTTAGATTCAAGGAAGAATGGACAGGAAGGTAGAAATATTATTGTTCAAAAAGGTTGTGGCCTGATGGTGACAGACCCAGGTGGCACCCAGCAGGGTTCCTGGCTTCTCTGTGTAGCACTCCATTGACAAATAAAAATAAAATCCTAAGTCCCCCCCAACCAACTGAACAGATGTCCTCTTTGCCAATGGACCCCCAAGATACCCTAAAAATGGAGTTTCCAGCCACTATGAGGTGGGAGTTTGGCGGTGAAACTGGCCCTTTGGAAAGACTTGCTCCACTGCTGACTTGGACCAACCTTGTGACTGCCCCTTCTCTTTTGCAGTTTTGACACAACAACCAACCAGCTTTACTTCCTGATAAGAGACCACTAACTACAGAAGGTCTGGGCCTTCTTGTCCTTCACTTCTTCACGTAAGGGCCTAACCCTCAAATGTGACACACAACGGGTTTCTTGGGCCCCAGCACGCGTATGACCAATGCATCATTTTTAAGTGACTACAAATGCCTGTGCTAAGGGTTTGTGTGCCAAGTACCTGTGGTGGTGCCTGGCGACAAGTGGAAATTACTGCTCAGTGGGAAAGAGAGTTGTCCCAGCTCTGAGGCTCTATGAGGTCTTTATTCCAAAGCGAAGCTCTATTAAAATCTCAAAAATAGTGTGCACATACGTATACATACATAGAGAGAGACAGAAGGAGGAAGACAGACCCAGAAGCAAAGATAGAGGGACCCAGGCCAGGTACCCAGGACACTCAGAAATCAGTGTGAGGGGTTTCATGGACTCAGTAGCCTGCACTGGCTAAGAGTACGTAATTTGCTCTGGGATCAGATCTGACTTCAAAGTCTCTAAATTTCAATGTCTCCAAATGAGAACACTAACCTCAAAGTATTATATATTAATTGAGGATTAAATTAGATGATCTCAGTGAAATAGTATGCCTTAAACAGATTAAATAATAAGTCATAACTATTGCTTGTGAAGAATAATTTAAGAATTATTAGGATCATGAGAAATAAAAGTCCACTTTCTGGGTTGCTGTTTGAATCTGTTGGAAAGTATGCCAAAGTGTCTGCTGAATGAAAGGATTTGAGTTGTTCATTTTGTTTGTTCGTTTGATGAACTAAGGAGAGAGATATAGGTGGAAAACTAAACAAAGCTGATGTCAAATGACTTTGGAAAGTCCTTTGAAATTGAACCAGACTTCCAAAATAGCGCAAGAAATCAGTGGAAGCAAAGCAACAACCGGATCAGCCAAGCCGGAATGCACGCCTGGGACCATCAGAGGACGAGCCCTCCAAAAAAAACAGATTTCGGAGGCAAAAAAATGTGGGTTCTGGCCTGAGCTCCACCCAGCTTGAAGACTCAAGCAAGTCCCTCAGCCCTAAGCACCAAGCCAAGCCTGGGAATTCATTAAAACTGGCCTCACACCTGTGAAGGATTACTCTCCATTCTCAGCATCAGGAAAACCATGCTAATTGTGAACAACCACATTTTTTCTTTAAATGATTGGGTCATGACAATCTTGTAATACACTGTTTTCTTCTTTCATTAATTGTCAAGGAACTCAGAGCAAAAAACTCAGCTATCCCTGACAAATGTACACACCCTCACGGCCTGCGTGTATATGAAGTGATGGACGTGTACGTGCTATGTCAGCTGAGTCAGCAACAGGTGCCCAGAACGCTGAAGGGCATTTACCTGTGGAGAGAAAGCACCAGGAAGCACTTCAGGAAACGCCGCCCAGGGGGACTGAGACCCGTGTGTGGGAGCAGCAGTTTCTTTCCAGGGTCCAGCACAGACCACAAAGCATTTGGCCACCAAGGATTTGACAAGGAACACATTACTAAGTCAGGAAATCAAGTTCCTCTTTGTTCCAATGAGACAGTTTTGCCCTAATACCATTCAGAGTCACTACAGTGTGTGCCAAGAACTGTGTGAGACGGGGGTGCCGACCTGTTTTTTTCTCTGCCCACATTAGAACATGATTTTCACCTAGTGTGCTGTGAGAGCACCTTAGGTTTGCCACACAGATTTTTGAAGATCACTCATTAAATTATTTTAAAAGAAGTTCAAAGCACAGTAAGTGTATTCTTTTTTTTTCCTCTTTTTTTCCCTTTCTTCCCTTTTCTTTTTTGAGTGTTTTTTGTTTATTTGTTTGTTTTTTGAGACAGAATTTGACTCTGTCAGCCTGGGTAGAGTGCCGTGGTGTCATCACAGCTCACAGCAACCTCAATCTTTTGGGCTTAAGAGATCCTCTTGCCTCAGCCTCCCAAGCAGCTGGGATGATTAGGCACCCACCCCCAATGCCTGGCTGGTTTTTCTACTTTTAGTAGAGACAGGGTCTCACTCTTGCTCAGGCTGGTCTCAAACTCCTGAGCTCAAGGATTCCTCCCAGAGTGCCTGGCCCATGCCAGGCATCTTTTTTTACACTTTTTTTGTGATCAACATAATTCAAGTGTGCCACAGAAGTTTAACTATAGGTTCAAGTGTGCTGTGAGATAAAAAAAAAAAGTTGAAAAATACTGCATTAAAAAAATTAGAGTGGTCTTGGGCCACACATTAGATACACGAAGACTAAAGAAAGCTGATTAGCAACAAAAACAAACAAAAAAAAGTCCGTGCATACTTTTCCTGATATGTGACACCACAGAGAAGCAAAAAAAGTCTTCATGAAATCTGCATGTGGCCCTCAGGCTGCAGGTTGGACACGCCTGGTATAAGGCGAGGCCAGGTTTCAGAAACAGAACTTGTGGGAAGGGCCAGCCTACCCGTCCTCCCAGCCTCTGCTGCAAACAGCCTGTGCTGACCCGTTTGTGGGAGGCCCCTGTCCCCAGCCTTTACTGTCTTTCCTTCTCACTCTCTGCCCCTCCTATTTTACATTCCAGTTCTAAGCCAGTGGTGTAGTTGTGAGCAAGAACTCTCCCTTGCTTGGGACTCATGTTCCCGCTATAAAATAAAAGAGCTGAATTAGATGAGGGTTCTTAAACTGTTTTTGTGTGAAGGACATCTATGGCACCCTAGTGTATTCTTAAAAAAAAAAAAAAAGTCTTTCTAATACATAAAAGACATAGACAACAATTACGCAGAAATGTGGTTATCATAATATATATTTTAAAAGTTGAATGTACTTCCATACTGATGCACTGAGGAACATGATCTAGCAGAAGGCCTAACGGCTACTGTGATTTCAAAGCATTGACAAATTAAGTGGTGTTTTGAGATATCTGAAACGAATGAGATTTGTGAATCCATCTGATCTCTGTTGGTGACAAAGTCATAGGTATTGCTAATACTGCGTAGTTTGTTGCCCCATTCTTAATCAAGGGAAATGATTTCACTTAGTAAAAACAAAATGTAATGTTTTTTCCCATCCAAATTCACAAGTTCGTGGTCCACAGGCTAAGAACATCTTGACTGATGACTGTACAGCTGCTTCTCAATCCAACATAGTTAAATTCCCTAGAATTATCCAAATGAGACAGGGGATAAAATAGGGACATTTAGGATAATGAGGTGAAATTCTACTATTTCAACAGCTGGCACCAGGGTGTCTCATAGGGTAGAACCCATTTTTGTTTGGAGAATTGTCTTGATAAGTGTCTTGGGGCCGACTATGAGATCCTGATGACTTGCTTGGTGGGAAAAGGCATCAAAAGCAAGAACTAAACTGCTCCACATCAAACACATTCAAGAATTGGGAGGTAGGGAGGTGCCTGTGGCTCAGTGAGGAGGGCACCGGCCCCATATACTGAGGGTGGTGGGTTCAAACCTGGGCCCGGCCAAACTGCAACCAAAAAAAAAAAGAATTGGGAGGTGAGGGCGGGGAGGACTCAGAGGAAGCCTAAGCCAGAGAGGGTGGGAATGGACAGGGGCTTCTTAAGTAGGAGCACGATTCACAATTACAAAGATGTGGAATCAATCCAAGCACGCATCAATATGTGAGTGAATTAATAAAATGTGGTCTATGTTGTCATAGGAAAAAACGTTGAGCTAACACCTTTTGTGACAAGCTGGATGGAACTGGAGACCATTTTTCTAAGTGAAGCATCCCAAGAATGGAAAAACAAACACCATGTGTACCCACCATTAAATTGGAACTAATCAGCAGCCCTGTGCACATCTGGTAGTAAAACTCACTGGAAAGCAAGATGGTGGGGGGGCAGGAGAGGAAAGTCACCTCACACCTCACGGGTACCGTGCACTGTTGGTGACGGGCATGCTTCCAAGTGTAACTCCAAGAGCACAAAACCAAGTCACATAACCAAAATATTTATACCCCTTTAATATTCGGGGGGCAATGATAAATAGTGGGAAAAAAAGAAAAATAGCCCTAGAGATGCACGTAACTTTGGGGAGCACATTAAAATGGGTTTGGGCCCTTCCTGTCTCGATGGTGTAGAACAGAGTGACCTTCTGCGTCCTCAAAAGGTGGTCCCAGGACCAGCAGCATCAGCAGCATCAGCAGCATCTGAGAACCTCCCACTCCCAAACCTGCAGGTTGGAAAGTACAAGGGTGGAGGGTGGCCCAGTAATCCTGGTGCCCACAGAGGCCTCTGCAGAACGCCTCCAGCCTGGGGATAACAACAGTGCCCCTCCCTCCACGGGGAGGAGCTCTCCGAGTTAGAAATGCTCCCGGTGGTGGGGAGCCCACTCCTCTGCCGTCAGTCCTCCCTAAGGGGTCCCTTCTGGTGACCCAGGCTGCGGCTGCCCTCTGGGACTGCCGGCCCTTCAGGGACCTGAAGACGGAAGCCTGCACCCTTCACTCTTCCTCTGGTCGCTCCCACAACACAGTGTTCAGGCCACCACAGTGGCTGTTCTTTAAAGACCCTCCACGTAAGCAGAGTTTCCCTTAAAACGGAGAGTCCAGAACTGGAGACAGAAGGCAGGACAGAGCCAGGGCCAGCGGGGCTATTGCCTCCCTCGGCCTGCCGGCCTGCCGAGTGCTGTCCCTGGGGACCACGTCGCTGAGCTCCTGCTCGGTGGCGGCCTCTAGAGCCGCAGGCACAAAAAACACCACGGTCCCCTTGAAAACAAAATAATAAGTATTAAAATGTACAACAAAGCCCTGGATTCTCTCATTATAATTCTTTTGTATTATGTTTGAAATATCAAATGCCAATTATTTTTAGTTTTTATTATGAAATATTTCTAAAACCAGAAAAGATATAAAGGATCATTAAAAACAAAAAACCTCTTGTACCCACCACTCAGCTTAAGAAATAAAACATTGTCAATATTGTTCTAAAAACTGGTGCTATTCAAAAAAAAATCTGTTTTCTTGCAGCGTGGATTCAGCCAGTCAGATTTTGCTGCTAGCTTTGGGGACAGGGGCAGATGGGATGTGGCCTCGCAGACTGAGTGGAAGTGGGCCCGACTGCGTCCTTGGACTCCGAAGGTCAGCGCCTTCTCCGAGCTCCGGCGCGGCGGGGCCGTCGCGCATTTCTGGGACGAGGCTGCCACCTGCTGGCGCAGCGAGAAGGGCGCGGGGCAGCGTCCCGGGGAGCCCGCCCACTGGGCGGCCCTGGACAAGGTGGGCGGAGTCGCCCTCTGCTTGCAGATCGGCAACCGCAGGTGGGGCTCCCAGGGGCTCCTCCTCAAGAATTGGGGGAGGGGGGTTTTAAGAGATAGAAACGCCCTGGAAGGAGAAGCAGGTGCTGCTAGAGAATCCTGGGGGGACGGGGGGGGGGGGGTTACAGAAGCTTCTGTAGCTCCAGGGTGCGGGCACCGTTCTGTTTGCTCCAGGACTGCATCGGCCCTGCCGTACTTGGTTCCCACAGGGTTTTGTTTGCTGTTCCTTCTGCCTGGAACATTCTTTCCTGCCTCAGTCGCCCTCATCTGAGTAAATGTTTGTCCGGTGTTCGTCCCTTTCACCAGGAACTTGCTCTGACTGCCCACATGATCCGCCCCCTGCGGGCCTCTGGTGGCTCCGCTTGGGAACCACCTGTTTACCTGTCTCTGTTTTACTGTTCACTCACTCTCATGATATTCCAAATTCTATGAGGTCAGGGAATCATTCCCTCCCCAGCACCTACTCAAATGCAAGAAATAGTAAGATATAATGGTTTACTGAATTGATTTTTCTTATGGCATTTTAGGAAAATCAGACACCATAATCTGAAAACAGAAGGAAAGTACTTGGAAACACATTTCCCCCAACAATGAGGTCTCCCTAGAAGTAAATTGCAAATAATTACCTTTCCTATTCTATGTTTCTGTAATCACATGTGGAGTGGGGATGAACAAGAATAAGACAGATAACCAATAATCTTATCTCCTGGGCATGTTATAAAGTAACTCTTTATTGCATCTGCCTATGATCCCATCAGTAAACAAACATGGCAGGCAGCTACTATTTGGGGCCTGGACAGCATCCAGAACCATTCCTCCTTCATGTAGGAAGAGCATCTCCCAAGTTTACTTTGGAGAAACAACCTCTCTCTTCTCAGCCTGTCTGATCCAGGGCAGCTAAGCCTGTCCCCAGGCCCAAGTCTGGGCATTGACCTGGGTCTGGCAAGTCACTGAATTCCAGCAGCCTAACACATGATTGGTCAGGGATAGGCACAAACTGGCCGGTGAGATTTAGCCCTAGAACTTTTGCTGGAATCACTGAGGAAAAAGACCTGGGAGCAGGACGTGAGCTGGAGCTGCTGGTAACTGTAATTGGCACCGCGAGGCCAAAGACAGCTGGAAAGTGAAGGCAAACCCAGGAAAGCAAAGCTGACAGGCAAGAGACAGAGACCCCGAGACACATGTCCTGTCAACACTGGTCCCCAACCCAGGACTTTTTCTGGACCGCTCTACTACATGAGCCAATAAAGTCCTGTTTTCCAGAAGTCCATCTGAGGGCGTTCATGTTCCTTACAACCAAACAAGTACTAGCTAATGAAGAGCGCAGAACAAAGCATGTGACTTTTTGTTACTTTTATTTTTTATAAAATCGCTATATCATCTGCACTATTTCTAACACAGATGAGAACACTATAATAGACTTTTATAATATCATTAAATTATTCAATATATAATTTAGAAGGAGACGAGATCATTGCACCCCCATGGTCTCAAACAGTGCTGGGGTTCTGCGGCTTTGGAGCCACAAAATGGCCTATTGCAGATTTCTCTCCCTCACTCTCCTTTCCCCTCCCCGAACCCCTCACCACATGTCAGCCCTGCTTCCCGGAGAAGATGCCATCTCCAGACAGGAAAGTCACAGACTGCAGACCTCAAAGCTGCACCTTGATGAAGCTCTGAGCTCGGCCACCAGCCTCCGGGCGGTCTCCCTTTTCTTTAGCTCAGCGAAGAACTGTCTCTGGCCAGGAGGGCTGCAAAAACTGACCCAGGCTGCTTCTGCAGGGCCTCGGGACTATCAAACTCCAACACCTGGAAGGTGGAGCATGGAGAGGAGGGGCCGGGACACAGCTGAGCTTAGTCGTGGGGAATTCAGAGGCCTCCCATGGTAGTGTCCGTTCCTTCCCCCAACACCAACCCCAGCCCAGGGATGCAGCTCTCACCTTCCCGTTGTCCATGACCAGGATGCGGTCACAGTTCAGAACGGTGGTGATTCGGTGGGCGATGACCAGCACTGTGCAGCCCTGGAAGGCCTCACGGATTGTGCACTGGATCAGGGTATCCATCTCCATATCAATAGAGGCTGTGGCTTCGTCAATAAGGATGATCTGGTAGGTACAAAACAAGGGTGAAGGAGCCTCTTTGGGGCTAAGAGACCTGGCCTTGTCCTGGTTCCACCACTAATTCCTCACATCCCTTCCTCCCAGCCTCCATTTTCCTTGTCTGGAGAACTGATCTGAGTTCCAAGTCCACTTTGGGCCTTAGTTCTCCATTATGTCATGAAAAAAGTCTTACATCTTAGCCTAGAACTAACGATATCTTAGTGACCAGAGAACTAAGTTCTTGGAAGTGGAAATGGCCCAGTGACCACTTCTCATTTTATTAATTGCCTTCCCATTTGCCCAAATTAAAGTAGACCAGTGGCCTCCAAAGAAGGCGCACATGGAGAGGTGCAGAGGCGATTCATCCAGTACATGGATAAATGTTCCTTTCAGTTTGACATTTTCGTATTCATGTCATTAAAATATGCATTAGAACACTGAACTGGCAGAGAAAGTATGATTTTATAAATATTTCTTAGTTTGGGGTGAAACTGTTTTTAAAGAAGGACTATCATTAGTAAACCATAGGGTAGGTGGTAAAAAGATATGGCAAAAATCATAAAGGGATGACTCAAAATTGGGAAGCAATATAGAGGAAGCAATTTCAGGACCAAATAGCTAAGTGAGTGGAATAAGGAACCAAGAAGTCAGGAAAGTGCTAGGTACAGAGGGTGCCAAAAAAATGTTAAAAGGAAAAACTGTCCTATTCACACCTGTCACAAGGTGATGCTGGCATTCATTTGAGTAATGCCATCTTTTGAGCAAATGTCATACTACACATTGCTACTGTAATTCAATTCAACGTTGAAAAATAACACAGATAACATCCCTTAAAATGTGTATTTTTTTTTGGCATGCCCAGTATTACAAATTCTGTTGTTCATCTCTTTTAAGAGGGACAAAGTCCTATTTCCTCCAAACATTCTCCCCATTTCAGGCCCCATGGAGCTCTTTTGCCACAGCTCTAACTGTCCGCACCAGCAGTGTTTGCGTTTGTCATTAATTGCCCATGGTATGTGTGTGCCTGTGTGCACCTGTGTGCAGGCATGTACACCTGTGTGAGCACGGAGGAGGCCTATCCAGGCACATGTGTTGCATCACTTGTGAGAGAACATCTTTGCCCCTTGCCAGCTAATGTACTCAGATAGCTGCATGTTATGGATAAAATATGTGAAAACTTTCTAGAAACATTGTTACATCAAACATTTAATAATATGCCATTTTTCCCAGGATCAGTGATCCCAATTTTAATAAAGATCAAAAGGATGTCCTTTTGCAACCAAGTTTTAAGAACAACATGTAGTGGGTGATTTTTGAGTCAACAAGTCTCGAACCTTTTGCCTTTTTTCTGGGGAAGTAAAGATTTGTTCTAGTGGCGCCATTTCCCTAGTTGCGGGGTCTCAGGGTATCCGAGCGCCAAGGTCGAGAATCCCCAGCTGCCACGCCTCACCCACCACGGTGCACTGGGAATGGCCCTCAGGGAAATGGGGATGCCTCTAGGTGTTCTTTTTCTTCTTGGAGAGGACATACAGCTCGGTGTCCCCTGTTGGGGGTACTGGAGGTGGGTCCCCAGGCCACCGGGCCACTCTGCAGTGGCTGTCTCACCTTGGAGTTGCGGAGAAGGGCTCGAGCGATGCACAGCAGCTGCCTCTGCCCAACGGAGAAGTTCTCACCATTCTCCAACACTTCTGCCTGCAGCCTGCTGGGCAACCTTGAGATCTAGGAGATGGGGACAAGAGGCAACAGGTCCCCACCGCGGGGTGAGACCCAGCCGGGCCGCCTTCTACCTCTCCAGCCCCATTTTCGAGCCCTCACCCCCACTCCACACTCCCGCATCTGGTCCTCTTTTTCCTGACCGGGCCTGGACCGCTCCCACCTGAGACCCTTTGTGCCAGCTAGACCTTCCCCGCTGCCCGTAGGTACTTGGTCACAGTTCAGCTGTCACATCCTTAAAGAGGCCTCACCTGGCCACCCCACTGAAAGGAGCTGTTTCCCACTGACGTTTCTATTGGTCTCTTTACTACCCCACAGCACCCATCACTATCTGACGGTACCCCGTGCGCCCACCTTCCTCACCCACTGGGTGCAGGAGGCCCTGCCTGCCCTGTCTCTGCTGTGCCCTCAGCCGAGAGCAGCGCCTGCACGGCTTGGCGTCTGAGCGCCCTCGGTCTGTGTCCTCAGTCTGCGCCCTCAGCCGAGAGCAGCACCTGCACAGCTTGGCGTCTGAGCGCCCTCAGTCTTTACTTAGGGATCCCATGTCAGCTCATGTCTGTGAGACTTTTTAATCCATGACCCAAACCAACAGCACCCAGGATATCACATGAGGGGGGCCCCAAAGAACCTGCCCCCTGTGGAAGACACAGGCCCAGACTGGGAATCAGCCTTGGACCTACTTACAGTCTTGGCCAGAAACGTCCGCTCTAGGACACCCCAGATCTGCTCATCTGTGTAACAGTCGAAGGGGTCGAGATTGAACCTGCCGCGGGGGGGGGGGGGGGGAAGGGCTCAGTCACCACACCGATATTGACACACACACACATGCAAAGTGACACACCCCCAATGCTTATAAATTGACTATGGAGTTTAGGGACACACATGGAACCCCCAC
>CAUYRH010002945.1:0-42779 GCA_963574655.1 Perodicticus potto
CCGCCACCAGCACCCGCGATACCTCCCCCTTCCCCACCCCCACCCCACCTGCATACACTCTCCCTCCCCCTTCCCCACCCCCACCCCACCTGCACACACTCTTCCTTCCAATTTCTGGGGATTGTGTTTGATTTCATTTTCTGAATCTATTGTGCTCTTACTTAGCTTCTTCTGCAAATTCTGCTTGGCTTGAAAAGCAATGGGATCCCAGAGGTCACTCATATGTCCTCGAGAGCTCACCCCTGGCGTCAGTTCTTCCTAGAGCCCCTGCTGGCACCTGTGACGCCCCCTTCTACATGACACCCCCTCTGCACGTTTATGTCATGGTGTTTATCACATCATCCGTCCACCCAGTGGCATTTGTTGAGTATCTGATGTGCCAGGTTCTGGGATGGTGTTACTGACCTGCCCAAAGCCCCCTTATCTCATGGAGCCCAGGAAGGAGGACCTGTCCCCACCCAGAACTTCCAGGATAGCACGGGGTGACCAGCACAAAGGCATCTCCACAATAAATCCTGGATGGGCTCATGACTGGATGACCATTTTACCAGGCCTGGGTGCAAAACCACACTAACTGCGGCTGCAGGAACGTACGGGGGGAGTGAGGGCTCACACAGCTCCCTGGGGACAAACACAGTCTGCCTGTGTGGTGTTCACCTCTGTGTCTGTACCCTCCCGTCTCTTTCAGTATATATAGTATTTCAAGAGAGAAAAAAGCCTAAATTAACTACGTAGCTTTGGAAAATTGCCCTTTTTCAAGGACAGACTGTGAGTCTCTGCTGTGTGGGTCTTACTTAGGTTTGGACCCTTTTCACCATGATTTAGTGGAGATTACCAGTAACAAGGAAATTGTTTTCTGGAAAACCAGGGATGGGACAGATACCACCAGAGATCCACAATGTTCTGCTCAACTGTAGCTTACGCAGGTGCTTCCCTAAAAACCTTACCAAGCACATATGGTTCCTCTTACTTGGGCAGTTATCTTGTCTAAAGATACAAGTTTATCTATAGAATATACAAATCCAATATATCCCAAATTCTCACAATGTATGCATAATGTACATATGTTAATACAGCATACATAAAATATATGTTGCTTTAAATGTATGTTACCTGTAGTATTTGGCCAAATGATTAATTAAATCTGTATTTTCAGTTGTATGTTGTGCATATTATTCAACCGTTTTGTCAATACCAATCTCATGAATTTTATTCGGAGCTCCTCGACCACCTCCTCGTCCTCGGGAGGAGGTGGACGAGAGGATGAGGAGGAGGTTGTTGGAATTATAATAATAAAGAACTAATAAGCTTGACTAAATCTTGATGGTAACTAGGCAAATTTGTAATATCATTTCATTAACATGTTTGACATACGAGTGAGACTGTGTGTGCGTCTATGCCCCTGCCTCTGCACTGAACATGTTCATACTAATCTTTCAATATCTTGATCAAGGATTCTGTTGCTCTGACCCCCACGGATAGTAACACAGCTCTCCTCTCTCTCCCTCTCTGCCCTGTCCCCCTCTCTCTCTTTCTCCCTGTCTTTTTTTTTTTTTTTTTAGTGTATATGGTTGTCCCTTGGCTAAAAAAAGGAAAACACAAGAAAAACAGCCCCAAGAACCTGCTGCCAAGCGGAAACCATTTGCGGTGAAGGCAGATAGTGCCTCGGTGGATGACTGCTACGACAGCGAGGCCACCGAGGACATGGACGACAAGGAGGAGGAGGACGAGGGGGACGAGGACGAGGAGGAGGAGGAGTACTCTGAGGACAACGAGGAGGCCGCCGACGAGGACGAGGAGGAGGTGGACCGAGAGGACGAGGAGGAGGTCGAGGAGGACGAGGACGAGGACGACGAGGAGGACGAGGACGGGGAGGACGAGGACGAGGACGAGGACGAGGACGAGAATGGTAATCTTTAAGATGTTTGCAGTGAGCGTTTGTGGTCTGGGTCGGCCTTCCAGTGTAGATGGCCTGGTGTCAACACTGGCGGCCGTCGGACAGCTGGCACATGTGTGAGTTGGCTTGCCCAGTGCCAAGAAACTGACCTGTTTTCGTGGCTTTGGCCTTTGTTTTCAGGAATTCTTTTAGGTTGTATGCCAGGATTTAGGTTTCATTTCAATCCAATTTTTATTCAGGTTGGTGGTTGTAGCACTCAGCTGAGATCTCCATGGTTTGGGTATTGGACTATCTCAATGACACGTAGCACAGATGTGGAGCCAGCAGACCTGCACATGTTGTGAGTGCTCTGGCTACGAGCCACCATTATTAGCCAGAATGCTGCTGTCGGGATGGCGTTTGCTCACACATCTCTTAGGGAGTTGGAAGTCTGGCCTAATGACAGGCGCATCCTTGGTAAAGTGGATTTTGTCTGTAGAGTGCCACATCTTTGCTTTATGACTACCACAAAACAGAGCTGAAAAGGAATACTACTGAAATGAGACGACCACCCTGAGATCTGTTTCTGTGTATTAGGACCATGAAGGTGTTGGACGGAGACACACAGGAGAGGGTGCTGTGCCTGGGTGGGATGTTTTAGGCAAAATATGCAAGGTTGTTTGGCTTTATGTCCAGTTTTCCGTCAGTATCAGAATCAAAAATATGACTTCAAAACTAATACTTTCATAAAAGTCACTTATGTTCTAGAAAGAAGTGAGAGTTTGCTGAAGAGCCTGGATACAGTCTTCATTGGATTAGGGGGTTCCTCAGAGAAATCCCCAAACATGGAGAAGCGGAGGAATGTTGTTTCCTTGCTCTTCTCCCTGGGCCTCAAAAGCTCTTTAAGAATCTGAATTTCAAGAGAGCTAATTTATAAATCCAAAAGATAATTGTTTCAGCACGTGGGTACAGCCCTCTTAGATTGGGGTGCTATGAGTTGTTTGTTGCTGATCCCATGTGGAGGCATCAATTATCATTCCTCCTCCTGATGTCCTGATACCTCTGTAAGTGAACACCCAGGGGACTGCAACACACCAGTCAGCAGAAGGACCTGGGCTGACCACACTGACACACGTGTACTGCATGTCCAGCCTATGAAGTTTAGGTCACCCTAAAGAGGTGGTCAGTGTAGGGAGGTGGCCACCTGTGGAGGTTCTACTATGATTGTTTCCAAAGGCCAGGTAGAAAATCATAACTAATGACATTTTGCTGGGCATAAACAGAGGGATGATGGTGCCGTCAGACAGACACTTGCATAATTACAGTGTGAGTCCTGGAATTTCAGTTACCTGACCAGGCCTGGCACGGGGGCCCCACCCAATGTTCGGGGTGTAGTGAACATTGCATCAGGAGCATGTGAGGACGTGGCCCCAGAAAGCAGAGACCCGTGAAGGGGGAATGGGACACAGACGAGGGCAAATAGTCAGTATTAGCCGCTTGGCTTAAGAACTGAGGTTCTGAATCTGGTTCCCCAGTTAAACAGGCAACTTCTCTCATCATGTATTCTTTGAATACTTAAAAGGAGTTGAGTGAACAGCCGCGGCGAGTGTCTGAGATGAGGTTGTCTGCCCTGCTGTGGGACACACACCTCGGTTCCCTGAGGTCTGGGCAGCAGGTTAGTAACCCCTCCCTCTCGGGAGGGCCTCACCTGGGCATCCCTGGGAGCCAGTGAGGGTCAGCTGCTCCGCTGGTGAGGGCCCCTCCCTGTGGTTTCAACATCAGCATTTTCTCTGGAGGGCCACCAAAGCCTTGTTTGATTTCTAAGTTAAAAAAAAGTATTCCTCCTGAGAATTAATCATTTCCAAAACCCAATTCATGGACACTGTCTCCCACAGCTTTTCCATCAGAGAAAAGCCTCCTCTGGAGCAGCCAGAGTCCCAGGTAGGTGGCTGCCCTGAGGATGACCCTTCTGGCGCAAACTGTGCAGAGTGTGTGCAGGGCACTCCACACAGTACGTGCGAGATTGCATCTGTCACCCCTTGGATGGCTGTAACAAAAATTGTACATTTCTGAAAAGCTTCTGAGTGTCCCTTTTTTGAGTCTGATCACCTTTTTGAGGGCTCTGAGTCATCATTTTAAAGTTGGTCTTCCCTGCTCCTTGGCTAACAGTCATGGTGACCCTGTGTCCCTGGGCCAGCAGCAGGTTTGTCTGAGATTGACTGTCCTTCTTTCCTAGCAAATAGAAACATGGACAGCAATCCAAGGTTAAAAGGAAAGCCACTCACGGCGCCTCACAGGCAGCGCCAAGCATGACTGCCCATACATCCTGGCGGAGCAGGTGCATGTCTGACCCAGGAGCCAGGGCCTCGTGCCAGGGCCACAAGGACAAAGCTCACACTGACATCAGCCTCACGTGTAGACAAAAGCACTCAGACTAGTCATACTAACAAGGTACCATACGAAGGAGTATTTTCTGCCTCTGTTATAAACTGGAATGCATAGTTTATTGATAGATGTTGTTCTTAGATAAAACAAATTTTTACAAACCACTAGATTATTACAATAAGATCCCACAAATTATGGAAGAACTATTATTTGTTACTTGGAAATTAAGTATTTATTTTAATTTCAAGGATCATCCAGCATTGGGGTTCTGTATAAACAAAACCAGCACCAACAGTGTGGTGTCCACTTTCAGTGGGCACGTGTGATTACGTCATGGTCTTCCATCTCTACACAGGTTTTGTAACACAGGGCAGAAACTATTTTCCCCTCATTGTACTAATTATAAACTGGCCTTATTAAGTTATTTTCTGTAGGATCTATCTTCCGACGGATCTATAATCAAACTGTATTGTTTTTTTTTCTTATTAAGCTCATGCCCTTTTGGTCACCTTCTGCTTATTTGAACAGGGAAGACTGAGGGATTCGTTTCAGATTACATGAAATTCATATCTAATTACTCAAAATTATATTTATTATACAGTTGCCCTATTATAAGCTGGTCTTTTCCAGGAAGAATTTTATTTTCAAAATACATTGTAACAATAATAAGTCCACATTTATCACATAAAAGTTCCTTTGTTATCTTAAAGTGAAGAAAGTTATTTCTTAGTGGTTGTAAATATTTCTATCAGCAAATTTTATTCATGTTAGAATACATTTTTGCATTTTTGTAATTTGAGAAATATATATCAAATGGATATGTAATCCTTAGTATTATGGTTCATTTTCGTACTCCAATACACTAAAAAGAATAAATCTTTAAATACATGTGTGTGTAGTACACATGTGCGTGTGTGCACACACATATGTCCTTTCGATACGTGTTGTAACTCCCTGTAGACAGAATGAGGATCCCCTGGGAAAGAGCCTGGCAATGTGCCTGTGGGCACAGAAAGGCCCACACGTGCACACGTCTGCACACACGCTGCTTCTGTGCACGCGCCGTCTCTGCACACCTCGCTGCGTACATGAAGTCCTTTCTTCCCTGCTCATTAACAAATGTCAGGCTGTGCTTCTGCTTGACCACCAGGTTAAATTAGGTAGAGTGCAGGCGGCTCCTCTCCCTGGAGCTCCCAGCTTCCTTGCAGCAAATTCTTCAGCTCTGGGAGCCGTCGGTGAGCAATGGCATCCCAGGGTGTGTGCAGCTACGGAGGAGGGGACTGAGGGAAAATGTCCACAGTTGTGTGAAGGACCTTGAGATGTGCTGTTTGACTGCTGTAGCTGAGCCCAGACACTTCGGGTCCTGGGAAGGCGGTGCCGCTGTTGCTGGTGACTGTGACCTGGCCCCTTCCTGTCTTCCGGTGGAATGATCATGACAGGCTGGGACCAGTGCCCATTAAATTCTCCTTTCAGCTTCTCTTCTCACTGCAAGCACCGTGAAATGGCCCCGTGTGTGAGACTGTTGCTTAATGGGACATCTTTTGCAGTACCTCAACTTTCTTTAAAGGGAATTTAAGGTAGAACCCATGCAATATAAAATCCTTCTCATAGTAACACTTTTTCCTTCAATGGTAAAGTTCTCAGGGTGAATTTTTCTTTCAAATATGATGAAGCATTAGGCCCTGACTTGCTAAAGCTTCGTAATTTGCTATAGACAGGCTTGAATTTTCATAAGAGGAGGGCAGGGTGGGGGAGGAGGGTCTTTGGAGGGGCCTCTGAATCCCCAGCTTCCCCTTAGGATGCTGTTCCCCATCTTGATTAGCCAATTATCCTCCCGTAGTTTCTCAGGGAAACATCTCTGATGAGGAAAGCAAGTTGAAATGCAGACAGACTGTGAAAATCGGAATTAGCCAGCCAGCTTTGTCCTGCAGTCAGCAGAAAAGGCAATGAGTTCTGAGATCCACAGAGAAACAGACATGATGTGTTTAGTGTGCAGGGCTTCAGGGTGAGGACTGTGGACACAGTGGAAAACGAATGTGACCATTTTTACTGTCTTAAAAACTAATCTTTCCCTACTTCCATGGAGACACTGTTTTGGGATGTTTAGTATACAGGTGTGTTGAAGTATGCTGCGTTGTCTACAAGTAATCATAGAACTAGAAATTTCTAGACAGCAGTCCATGGTAAAAAACTAAATTTTCTTTATGCAAACTATTTTTGCATAACTATAAAATATAATCATATCTTATATTTCATGATACAAACAAGAGAACTTTCTGAGAGTGTAGCGCCACGTACATTTAAGATGCTGACAGCAAGTGTCAGTCCTGGGAAACTCCCTCTCACCCACTAATGAAAAATAAAGATGTAAGGTGATAGGGCTGATAGGTCTTCATTCAGCTGCTCTTTGAGCTCCACTCTAAGGAGTGAGCAGCTTACTTGATGTGCCTTGCTAATTTAGTTTTCATTATAGTGCTAGTTCATCAGCGCATGGGGTGAAGCCCATAGATGGTGCACTCTCCAGCTCTGGCTGTCCCACTGTCCAGAGCTAGGTGCTTAGCCTCGCTGGACCTCCCTGTGACCCTAAGACTAGGAAAACTGTGCTGCCTTCCGCACCCCTCCTGTGCAGTTTCACATTTCAAGGAACTGCAGCACAGAAAAGCACCAGGCAGACCTAAAGCAGCTCAGAACGGCGTCGCCTCAGGGTGACCAGGGGCAATTGTCACTTGGGCTGCTCTGCTGTGCCCCATTCAGGCTCCTGTAACCTTGAGCCTGAAGTCCGCACCTGCCCACAGCAAGGCGTCACATGGATCAACAAGGCAAGAGTGGGAAGGGTTCACAGCACAGGGAAGCTCCGGGCTGTGTGAGGGCAGAACTGAAGGAACACATCGTTTTGCAGAAGAAACATGGTGTGCGGTGTGGAGGAGAGGTGTGCAGGAGACTCCCAGTGTGGCTCCTTACGGGGCAGACATGGTGTGCGGTGTGGAGGAGGGGTGTGCAGGAGACACACAGTGTGGCTCCTTACGGGGCAGACATGGTGTGCAGTGTGGAGGAACGGTGTGCAGGAGACTCCCAGTGTGGCTCCTTACGGGGCAGACATGGTGTGCGGTGTGGAGGAAGGGTGTGCAGGAGACACACAGTGTGGCTCCTTACGGGGCAGACATGGTGTGCGGTGTGGAGGAGGGGTGTGCAGAAGACACAGAGTGTTGCTCCTTAAGGGGCAGACATGGTGTGCGGTGTGGAGGAGGGGTGTGCAGGAGACACACAGTGTGGCTCCTTACGGGGCAGACATGGTGTGCGGTGTGGAGGAGGGGTGTGCAGAAGACTCCCAGTGTGGCTCCTTACCGGGCAGAGCTGGGGTCGTAAAGAATGTGAGCTGAACTTCGGAACATAAAGTTTCGGGTATTAAGGAGCCCTGCCCTGCACTTCAGATTGCTGTGGGAAGCTGTGGTGTTGTCACTGCCAGCTTCACAGGCACAGAGCAGACTCTGGCTAGAAGAGGAGAGAAGTGGCCCTGATGTCATCCGACTGTCCTTGCAATCTGGCCACCTTAATTATGCTCACCTTATGTGAGCAGCCACACTGGGGTCAAGCCTGCTCTGGAAAACAGAAGGACCAGAATTTTCAGTGGCCTATTTCCGCTTCCCGATGAACTAGTAACCATCTTGCTGTGAGGACCAAGGAGTAATCCAGGTACTCCTGGAGCAGAAGCAGAGACAGACACACCCCCTGGTGAGTGTTTTTGTCTTTATCCGTAAGAGAGCTGAGGACTCCAAATAGCTCGTTCCCTGGAAAAATATGACTAACTCTTTTTTTTAAATCCCTAATTTTAGATAATTCAGACATGTAAAACATGAAAAGAAATGCCCTCAGAATTTTATGAATAAGTGAAACTTTACTCATTCTCATTCCATTAATTTAGATCTATTGTGAATAAAAACTTTAAATAAGAAACATAATTTATAATATCTAAATTAAAAGTTTTTATGCAACTTGATTCCCTCGTGAAAACATTTTTTTTTCCTTCAGATTACATCATTAGGCTTCACAGAAATCTTTAGCTCATGTAAGGGACAGCATTTAAACTCCGTAAGCCAACAACCCCATTTTGAAGGATACAGGTACCCCAACAAGCCCTGTGTCAGTGCTCACAGCACACGGGGAGTTTTGCTGCCCCATGGAGCATGCAGGTCTGAGATGGGCCCAGGACAGGAGGAGAGCCCCTGGCAGGTGGCCTCAGGGACACGCCCCTGCACCTTCCGCTCTGTCCACGGTGCTGCTGATGTCAGAGCTCCATGTCCAGGCAGCATCCGAGCACTGAGACCCACTCAGGGGAACCAGCACAGCCGGGGCTTCCAAGGCCAGGTGGGCGTGTTCCTCTGCTGAGACGATGAGGTCAGAACCCGAGGACCATGCCCCCAAACAAGGCTCCAGGAAACCCTGTGGGAAATGTGTGTACTGGTGCTGGTGCCCAGTCCCCCTAAGATGCACACCACCCACAGGCAGGTGTGAACTGCACACACACAGGTTATATAGATGGGTGAGAAGAATCAGAATTGGAGCCCAGCTCTGGCAGAACCTCCACATCTGGCTTTCCGCTCGCCAACCTGGTAGGCGCTAGCCATGCATGGTTATTTAAATGCAAAGAACATTAAAAATGCATTTCCGCAGTCACATCAGCTAATTGCCACGTGCTGCTGGCACACCATGTTGGCCAGTGTGGACATGGAACCTTCTCTCCTCTTCTGCTGCCCCCGGGACCCTGGACACCCTGTCCTGGTAAAGGCCCTTCTCCCAGTGCCCAGGAGCTCTGTCCTGTGTGCTTCTGACTACACACTTGAGAGTCTGGCAGGATCCGTTCCAGCCTCAGGATGAGACCAATGACTTTTTATAAACAATCTTTTCTTTGCATATATAAGCCACTAACTTCCGTTCTTTGAATCCAAAATTGTTCAGTCTTCTGAGGAATTCAGAAAAGGAATCTACTCACTGTTCAAAGCAGACACAGAGATATTACAACTTAAGGCCAAAGCCAAGGAAACCTTACCTTTTGAGGTTTTCTGGCATAAGCCATGTTTTTAGACACATTGGGGCCAGCATCTGCGACAGGTGAGCTCTCTCAGTGTACAGACAGATGCCGAAGGGCCTGTGTCTGGCCGCGCCTGGGCCCGGGGAAGTGTCTGAGGCGGCTGTTGCCCACGGCACCCTGGCGTCTCTGAGGCAACACCTGGAGGGCCACAGGTGGGCTGGTGGAGGTACCCTAGTCCACTGGAAGGTTCCAGCTGGAATGATGTGGTCAGAGCCCTAGGTTCCTGTCATAGCCATGCAACCTTGAACATGCAGAGAAAAAGTCCTCCTCATAGTCACTCCTTCACCTGCAGGGCAACCATGGTAACTTGCTACTGGCAGAGAGTTGTGGAATCAGGCTGGACGGGCTGCCCAGGAAAACGCATAGGCCCGGGTGTGTAACACGGTGGGCACATTTAATTGTTCTCCTGTAGATGGCTGCGGTGGTACCACCACCCTTCCCTAACTCTGCAAGACAGCCTCTGGGTGTGGCATCTGGCTGTGTGTCTGTGTGCCCTGGCCACGACCTTGCCACCCAGCACGTCCACCACCATGCTGGCCTCAGCTGCTCCCAGTGCTGGGGAGCGCAACCCCCCAGGAGGGCCTCTGAGCTCACTGTTTCCTCCCCCAAGCCCCGTCCCCAGTACAACTCACACTGTCCTTCACGCCCCTGCTGTGTCACCTGTTCGGCAAAGTATTGTCACATAATAACCTGACATCACAGCATAGGTTTGCTTTTCATTTGTTTGTGTCTTTTTCACTAGAGAACTTACGTGACTACAAGGATATTGTCTCTTTGGTCCATTGTTCAGCTTTAAAGATGAGTCTAATATAAACATTATTCTGTTGGCTCCCCTACCCCGGCAGAGCTGGCTTGTGCAAAATTATGACAGTTGCAATGTTTGTCTTTCATGTAATAAAAGGGTAGTGATATGCTGCCTTCTTCAAAGTGTTTGCACTTTTCATTTTGAGAGTGAAACCTAGACGTGCCAGTATTTGATTCAGGTGAATAAATGGCTGATGGATTAGTGCTTCTTAGCTTAGGTAGAAATGTTTCTCCATTCCTCAGTTTCAGGCATAAGATCGTTGTTGTGGGAGACACCGCTATTCAGTCATCTGCGGTGTCTTCAGTGACACCTGAGCTGACACACCGGTCAGGTTACGACTATCTTAGACAATCAGTGTCCACGGAAATGTGAGGGATGTCTGGCTTGTGTGTGTCATTTCAGCTCTAACCAAGAGCGTTCAAGAGGCGCGACTTGGTGGGGTCTCCACGCTCGTGCTGGGACAGGTGGTCACCGCTGAGAATCCTGAGTCCTGCACAGGACTGTGAAAGGCAGTGCCCAGGGGAGGGCCTTCCCCATCTGGAGTTCAGAAAAGCACTTGCTGCCGTCTCACAGCGGACGGGCAGAGACAGAGAGCGAAAGACAGTGGCGAGTGCAGGGCAGGAGGAGCGGAGTCAGCGGCGTGAGCCCATTGGTGGAGAAATAGGTCGAGCTGTGCAATGTATAGACGTTTATGGCAACAAGACTGAAGCCCAGAAATAACCAGAGAGGAAACAACATAGAGAAAACCGGCTGGGAGTGTATTTTAGGTAATTGCATTTAAAGCACCACAACCATCTCCCCAGTAATCAGCACCAGTAAGGACAAAGAAACTATGGTCTGAGGTAAGGGCACAGACGCTACAAGGCCCAGCAGACGCCAGCCCTGCCAAAGGCAGCAGAAAGGCCTGTGAGGCTGCACGTCCCTGAATCCCAGCGCTGCCCCCTTCCTGGCAGCAGGTGCGACTGCTTCTCCACCTCCCAGCAGCCTCCACTTCTTTTACCTCTTCCCAGCAGCACAGAAGGTGAGGAACGGGGAGGGCCCAGCCTAGAAAAGACAGTCCTCGCCCCACTGCTCTCTGAGTGCAGCAAGTCCTGGGTTGCTACAGTAAGGCCCCGAGGCCGACACGTCCATCCCCTGCACGCAGAATGGACGTGGGGAGAGAACAGCCGGCCTGTGGAACCCACACTTGACGGGAGCAGGAGCCAGAGGGAGCATGTGTGCCACAGACCCACAGGCCAAGAAGACTGTACCTGAAATGTGATGTTGCTGCTTTTTTGTGTGTAAACAAGCCCAGCTAATTCTCAATAATTTTATAAGCAATAGAGAAATCATATGCCAATATCAGTCATATATTTTGAATAATTTTCAAGCAAGACTGTATTTTATCAGCCTCTGAAACCAAAGGCAGAGGCCTGTTCACCTGCACTTGCCCCTCGCAGCAGGTGGCTGTGTCCTCACAACACTTGTACCTATGACCAGAGAATGTGCTTGGACACGTCACTAGTGCTGGGCACCTTGGAGTCACGGGGTGGTTATGGGAGGAAAAACTCTGTGGTTTGGAAAAGAAATTAAAAAGATAAAAGTAAACCACGTCTGCATCTTTTGAGTAAAATAAGTGAATGAGTTGCCCCTGTGGGGCCCACGGTGCGGCTTGCAGAGATCTGCCACCACATGCTGAGATAACCCTGTGCTCTCCCAATGCAAGCCAAAGAACCAAGGGCACCCAGAGCTGGCTCTTCTGATTAGGTGACAGTTACTTAGAAAAGATCTGGAATCTGCGTTTGGAACTTAGCACCAAAGTTCATCTCTGCATTTGGTTCCAGCCATAGCCTGCTCCTCAGCGCTCGTCCAGGTCAGGGGTCTCCGCAACGCCTGGGCCGGGGACCTCTCTCTCCAGTGGGTCCGGAGCCGATCTTCCCACTGGATCGAGATGAATACTCTCTTATCACGGTTCTTTCTGTCTCGTGGAAACTTACCCCTGAGGTGCGCTGCTTTGTCGTCCTCAAACACAAGTTTTGAAAGGTAGGGGAGTGGTATGATGGGGAAAGTGGCAGTTCCAGACTCATCAAGGGCATGTCAGGGCAGCTCTGGACCTAAGTTACTTCAAATGTAATGTAAGAATGTTGAGTGGAACATCTCTATGATTCTAGAGCTCATTTCTAGATTCACAAAAATGACAATGGCTGACCCTGAAAACTACGCTCATCTCAGTCCCTATCCAAGCTTAGCGAGAGTGGTGAGAGATTCTGCTAATGATTCCACCCTCTGATAATTCAGGAATCACTGTCCAACTGCGACTGTGGTAGATGTGTTCTCAAAGTTCTCCATGGCACCGGGCAAGATAAGCAGCACCGTTGTCAGTGAGACGCTGTTGGAAACACAGTGGGTGAGCACTCCCTCCCAGCGGCGAGGCCCCCTTTTCATCCACGTGAAGTGAGAGGCTCCTGTGTGTGAAGGGGCCATGCAGGCCTCCTGGTGAAGCGCCTCGTTGCTTTGCAGGCAGTGCCCTTCCCATGGGCTCAGGGGCTGGCACTTCTCCCAGAATTTCCGTCATACTGAGCAGTTCTAGGCTGATGAGGTGAACAAGATGTGTTCCATGTGGTAACTGGGTCCCTGTCTGCAGAGTAGCAGTGGCAAGGTCTGCCCTAGGCCTTGCCATCCACACTGCGCACAGTCTCATCCTAGAGGTCTCGCCAGCCTCCTGTCCTCCTGCCTACCCAGACCCCACGGGCTTTCCAGGTGCCTGGAGACATGAGCCCAGGGCCCTCTGGAATATAGTCCAGGGTCTTGAATTTCCTTATTTTCCTAACTTCATTGCCATCTCAAATTGAAGCTAAACTCCACTATCCAGAACCCTGGTGGGTGGCAGGCTAACTTGACTGGGGATTCCTGCACAGTCTTCAGTGGCTGGTGACATAACTAAGGCCTCCATTCATAAACCAGTGCAGAGTGTTGAAAGGAGAAAACAACCGGAAGACATGTGCTGAACGCAGTGATGAGGACACCTGAGTTGTTAGGCAGAGGGCACGGTGCTCCTGCCTTCCAAGGAAGACTAAGCCTAGTCCCCAGGGAGCCTGCTGCCATCCTCCGGGTGAGGAGGGGTGGGTCCACTGCTATTGAAAGAAGGTGGCGTGTACCCTGGTCAGGGCTGCTGCACCCGGATCCAGGAGGCTTCCAGCACGTGCTGGGGGACTGTTGAATTATTCTGTGGTGCCTCCCAGGGCTGTTGGGGGCTTCCCAACAACCACGGAGCCTGCAAGGGCTCCTCTGCGTGACTTGACCTCACTCCCCAACACAGAAGCAAACAGAGCAGCCACTCCTCTGGTGTGGGAAGTGTGTACACAGGACAGGCCACTTTTTCCTTTCCTTTTGTTGCAGTTGCTAATTAAAAACCATCTTTGCATTAGAATGAATACATTGTCAATTTTTTTAAAAAGTCATATTGGCAAGTCATATGGATTGTATTGAAATACATACTGACATTCATTTATTTCTACAATTAAAAACAAACCCCTCTCCAGTGCCATCTAGATAGTGGAGAAAACAGCTGTCGTTTCTGTGACACTTTTACTAAGAAAACAAAAAAGTGGTCCTTCGCGACTGGAACCACGTGCCTGCAACCTGGCGAAGTCTGCAGTGCTCTGCTTTGGAGAAGTGCTCTCTCTTCTGGGTTCCTCTCCTGGCTGTCTAGGGGTGTCTTTTGCTCACCAGAGCCTGTGTTGGTAGCTAGAAAGAGCAGCAATAACTCAGGACTGGATGTTGAAAGAATTCAGGTTGTGCTTTAGCTGTTTCTTACAGGCAAGTTCCTGAAAAGCCAGTGCTTGTTTTACAAAGCTTGAGTCCACACAGTTCTGACTTGTGAGGGTCGAGGAAGACATCCTGGGGCCAGCACATTTTTTTGCTTAAGAAAATCTTTTGATTTTCCAAATGTAACTAAGCAATGTCAATTATTTATTATAAGATTTTTGGGGATTGTTTTTTGTTTTTATTTCAGATTAACGTGTGGGTACGAATGATTAGGTTACAGTGTTAGCATTTGTCAGGTCGAGTTCCTGTTGTAGTTGTGTCCTGCCCCCTGGAGCGGTGCCCACACCCTTACATCGCGCCTGTTAGGTGGGAGCACACCAGTCCCCACCTGCCTCCCCTCTTCTCCTCTCCTCCCCCAATCTGAATTGAATTGAGTTTCTCTCTTATACAGGCTTCATATTAGTAGTGAGCACATTGGATGCTTCCTTTGTCATTTTTGTGACACTTTACTGAGAAGAATGTGTTTTACCTCAATCCAAGTTAATAGAAAAGATGTAAAGTCTCCATCTTCTTAAGGCTGAATAGTGCTCCATGGTATGTGTATATATATATATATCACAGTTTGTTAATCCATTGCTGGGTTGATGGGCGCTTGGAGTATAAATTATTTATAACAATCTTACTCAAAAAAGATAAAATCGCCTCTACAATATTTTATAAAGTTCACATGGGAATTAAAATCGCATGTGTACTAGCAATGAAAACGAGGTTTGTGAATGGCTGGCAGAGGCAGGGGAAAGGCCGTGGGCCTCGCCCGCAGTGGACACTGACGTCTGGATTCAGTTTCCTCACCTCAAGTGGCTGGATCTGATCACTTTCCACCTAGCATGAGAATTCTGCACCCCCTGCAGTGGGGGCACCTGGGCTAGCCCTTCCTAACAGTAATGTAGTCTATTACTGTGCAGCTTTGTTAGATGACAGATTTATTTAAAAGAGAAAACTATGAAGACAGGAAGTGATAATGCTTTATTTTTCTCTTTAAACCTCCATCTAAATAATTATGCTTTTTGGCTTAGAACATAACCCCGTACTTTAAAATAATTTTCTGGGAGGGTTGCTTGAGGCTGGGAGTTTGAGCCCTGCCTAGGTAACATAGTAAGACACCATTTACACAAAAAATTAGAAATTAGTTGTGAGTGGTGGTGAGCACCTGCGTTTCCAGCTTCTCAGGAGGCTGAGGCAGGAGGGTGGCTTGAGCCCAGCAGTTTAAGGTTGCCGTGAGCTTCAGTGACAACACTGCGCAAGTGTTCAGTGAGCAAGAGCAAGAACTTATCTCAAAAAGAAATTAAAATTTAAAGATTTTTAAAATAAAAATAAATAAAGAACAGCTTTCTGATAAAATGGTTTTATCACAAATACATTTTCCTTATTTGATAGAATACTAATTACTAGATATAAAGTAGTAAAATTAACTTCTAAAATTTTGGTGGTCATAATATTCATTTTGTGGTTTGTTTATGCTACAATTTCAAACCTGGACTGGCACAGAAAATTCTAGTTCATTTCTCATAGCCCACCTTCATGGGAGACTCATTTCATTATTATGTTCAGCAAAAACATACCTGGAAGGGGGAATTGCCTAAGCTGTGAACCTGTAGATAGAATTCTGAGTACTCTCAAATTCTGGATGTGGCGTGTATGGGAGATAATTAGAACCTGCTATCAGTCCACACAGTTATGAGCTGGCTTTATTATGATATGTTTAAACACTGTTAAACACTGGTGACTCAAGACATTTTATTGGCCTGTGAGAATTTTTGGTCACTCAATGCCATCTTCAACAGCCTTTCTTTCCCATGTTCCTTCCGTCGGGACAGAGCCTCAGATGGCCTGGAGCATTTCTAACTTTGGAGAAGAGCCTAACCCACAAAAGTAGGCTGCACATTCAAAGGCCAGTGTGCTCTCCAGGGCTGTTTTCAGACTGAACCCACAAAGGGACTGGCTTCCCTGGGCCTCTGCTCCAGCCCTCACAGCATGGGGGCCTTGACATGCATAGGAGCTCTAAGAAAGTCAGCTTCATGTCTCTGCTGTGCAGATGAGCTCCTGGAGGCCCTGCAGGCAGCAGACACAGTCCAGCAGCAGCAATGCCACGCTGGGCGGGGTCGAACCTGCACTGCTGCGCTTCATCCCTAGATCCTGCTCTGGGAAGTGCGTGGGAGACAGTGGCAGCTTCCTGCTTCCCCACGTGAGGGGCCCCTCTTGACTGCTCTGACGCTGTGTGAATAAGTTTGGCCATTTTTGTTTTAACCTTGTTAGGGGAAGATGACTTAGAAATTGAGTGGGGAGATGAATAGACATCTTCAAAAAGGTGCGATGTGCTCCATAACCACCTGATGCCAAAGAGAAAACTTAGACACAAATGAATTGGAGATAACCCTGAGATTTAGAAGATGGAGAATTAATAATCCTGTAAATAGTGCATTTGTTGGGAAGGTGAAGAATTTCATAAGGTGTGAACCTCTGTCCTTTCCCAAGTGTAGCCCTTATTGTGCTCATGGAAACTTCAGGGTGGATCAGGTGGTCTTTTTCTTTTCTTGTTCCCCACTTTCAGTAACTTGTACCTTTTCCAAATTCTTCAGGATGGCACGTAATGAGTTAGGTAAAGACATTTAGGAGAAAATCATGAAAATAATAATTTTCCCTCTGGTTTCTCCTCGACCAGCTCTCCCAGCTCTTCCACATGTAGCTCATGTTCCCCCATTTTCAGGCCATTCTCCCTAGGGGTGGGGTCCTGAGCACCGGAACTCACTGGGTTACTGTACAGCACTAATGCAGCCTGGTTATGCCAAAGAATCTTCTCTAATCACAGCCCGTGAGTGTAACAAAGTACATAAATTGGGAGGAGAGTATAACTTTTCTATTTCCAAATATTCATTAAAACAGGATTGCCTTCAATTCCTGAAACCTGGAATTCTGGGCCGGAGGCTAGTTGTACGTTTGAGATTCACGCACCCCAGTGCGTCTGATTGCTTTCACTGGTTTGATGTTCTTTCTTTTTGCTCCCCTTTGAAAATACTTTTATCTCTATGATAAAGAAAATGGTTCATAGGAATTATGCAGAAGAAACAATATTTGTCTTATATAATTAGTGATGCTCTCTGATAAGTGGCAAATTTGATTTGCTGAGTTTAGAAAGGTGTGTCAGATTTAAATATTCATTGATTCGGTGTGGGACAGCAAAGGTGTTATTTTCAGTTATTGATATATGGAGCTCCAAATCTTTCTTCTCTAACAAAAGCTTTCCCTGAATAAAATGCATAAAGAAAAGAGCAGACCCTCTATCTCAGCTCCAGTCAGTTGGTGTTTTCTGTTAGTCAATATATCTCATTACTTAGGATCATTAATAAACTTTATTCTTGTTACTCTGATTTTTTAGTTATGGAAACAAAGAACAGATGTAAAAACCGTATGCAGTTAACCAAGCCCAATCTAAGGGGGTGAATGAATTTGAGAATCTCTTTGTTATTACCTGTATTTTGCAATACCTGTGATAGAGATTACGCACAATGGTGAGAGCAGAAGTACAAATCCCAAATTCCTTGACTGTCAAGCAGTGTACGTTCCAGAAGCAACGAAGGGGTTTTAATTAACATGGTCTTTTTAAAGAGTTTTCCTAAATATCCCTTCGAGATTGAGCGTAACACTTACTCACACATTATTTCTGCCAGCTCACTAAGTTTCATGAGGCCATGGACGGATGGATGTGACAGCAGGTCACCTGCTGTGCTTTGAGTGTCGCAGTCGTGACCACTCGTCCCCAGGCTGCCTGTCATGGGGCATTTGCTCAGTGCCCACTCTTCCCCCTCTCTCAATCCCGTGGAGATGCCCAGATGGACCATAGTGCATCAGAGTTACTTTCCCAACCTTTATTATAGAAACCTGTCGCTTCCTGGTAAAGCATCTCCAGTATCAAATCCCAAATAACTCCTGATTCAGCCTCCCCACATACCTACTATATTGAACTCCAGTGAGCGTGGCACTCTGGCCTGCCTCCCCAGAAGCCCGGGGCATTCTTCTGGGTTGCCTGAGTATCAATGAGAAAATAAACAATTTAAAAGCGACTGCAGTCAACATCTGTTTAAGAGTTGGCAACTAGTTAAGTTCATGAACTCTTAGAAAGCCTAGCGTTAAGATGAATACAATTATTAGGCTATAGATAATAAAATCAATGAAGAAAATAAGTCATTCTTAGGCAGGGCGCAGTGGCTCACACCTGTAATCCTAGCACTGAGGGAGGCAGAGGCGGGTGATTGCTTGAGCTCAGGAGTTTGAGACCAGCCTGAGCAAGAATGAGATGCCCTCTCTGAAAATAGCAGGGTACTATTAGTCCCAGCTACTGGGGAGGCTGAGGCAAGAGGATTGCTAGAGCCCAAGAGTTTGAGGTTAGTTAAGTTATGACACCAAAGCAGTCTACCCAGGGTGATAGAGTGAGACTCTATCTCAAAAAAAAAAAAAAGTCATTCTTAAAAGTCAGATATAATAAAAATTAATATTTTAAAGCTATATTTAAAACATTTGCTAGTTTATTTTAATATTCATTAACAAAATTAGTAGCTCACGGCAAATATCATGAACAGCCTCTGTGTTTAGCACAGTCCATTTTCTTTGTGTCAATATTTCAACCCAGCTGCAAAAGAGACATACGATTCTATTATGTGACAGAGTGTGACTTGTGGTTAACTTGCTGTCGGTGCTGTTACAACTAAACTTCAAGTTCTAGCCACTTCTTTCTTTTCTTTCCTTTTTTGTCTTTTTTTATTGTCTTTGCAGAAGACCATCAAATGAACTGTCACAGTACGCGGATAATGCAAGACCCGGAAAAGGACGACAACAACAACGACGAGTACGACAACTACGACGAGCTGGTGGCCAAGTCCTTGCTGAATCTCGGCAAGATCGCTGAGGACGCTGCCTACCGAGCCAGGACTGAGTCGGAAATGAACAGCAACACCTCCAACAGCCTGGAAGACGAGAGCGACAAGAACGAGAACCTGGGTCGGAAAAGCGAGCTGAGTTTAGACCTGGACAGCGACGTGGTCCGAGAGACGGTGGACTCCCTGAAGCTGCTCGCACAAGGACACGGCGTCGTGCTCTCCGAGAACCTCGGCGACAGGGCTTACGCGGACGGCATGTCGCAGCCGGACAGCAGAGGCGTCAACTACGTCCTGCTGGGGAAGCCCGCCAACAACGGGCTGGCCGACAAGGCGGTGGAGGAGAGCGACGAGGAGGTGTGCCTCAGCAGCCTCGAGTGCCTGCGCAACCAGTGCTTCGACCTGGCCCGCAAGCTCAGCGAGACCAGCCCGCAGGACAGGGCCCAGCAGCAGGGCCTGGGCCTGCGCCCGCATGGCAGGCAGGACGACGACTTCCCGGGGCGGACGCCGGACAGGAACTACTCGGACATGATCAACCTCATGAGGCTGGAGGAGCAGCTGAGCCCCAGGCCAAGGGTGTTCCCCAGCTGCGCCAAGGAGGACGCGGGCCGTGAGCGGGATGACGACGCCACCTCCATCAACTCGGACCGGTCGGAGGAGGTGTTCGACATGACCAAGGGGAACTTGACCCTGCTCGAGAAAGCCATCGCTTTGGAGACGGAGCGCGCCAAGGCCATGAGGGAGAAGATGGCCCTGGAGGCAGGCAGGAGGGACAGCATGCGGTCGTATGAGGACCCGTCTCCCAGGCCGCTGCCCGGGGAGGACAGGAAGCCTAAGTCCACGGACAGCCACGCCAAAAAGCCATACTATGGTAAAGGTAATATTTCTACCTCACGTAAGTGCTGGACAGAGCAGGAGCTAGCGGAGGGTGTTGGGAGCGCACAAAGTATGAATTGCACTAGATGGTTTCTCCACCGTCACGTTAGGACCGGTTCCAGGATTCCCTTGTGTGCTGATGTTTCTGAAGAGCAAATAAAATCCTTGTCTGAGAAACACACAAAGCAGCTCCGCGTCCTATCATTAGAGTGGAGGAACAATCGGAGCGCACTCCTTGGGAAGGGAGGGTGGCAGCACAGACACAGCGCGCAGAGCCCTCCAGGATGAGCCCAGGGGGAGTGGTGAGGGTCTGTGTGACGAGCAGTCAATCGTGGAGGAAGCTCCCCCTTTTATAAATTGGATTGGGTAGGTGGCATCATGACTTACAAAATTACCCTGAAATGGCAGTTATTGATGGAACCACACCCACAGAAAACAGCCCAGATAGAGGTTGAGCAGTAACGGAGTGTCAGGAATGTGAGCTGGGCAGTGACTGCGTTATCTCAGGCAGCGTCGCTCAGCTGAGAGCAGCAGCGAGTTCTCCAGCACTTTCATCCCCTCTCCCGGGTTCCATTCCACTGGGAAACAGCTTATGGTGCTTTTCTTAAATATGATTTATTATAAAACACTCAAAACTATCCCTATGATAGTTTTAGCTGAATTTTATTTTATGAACTATGGGGGCACATATTTGCACGTATTGTTATATTAACTATATATACATATATACTATACAATGTAAGTATATCATGTATATATGCACACACGTCTTTATGCCTCCGACCTGAGTGATTTGAGTTCATGTTTGCAATAACAACAGTGTCCACTTCAGGACAAAGCAGGTGGTAATGCCGCCTCACACAGAACCTCAGCACTGTATATGTCATGATGACAGGTTTGTTTTAGAACCAAGTAAGAAGAATGAAATTGGAGTTTCCTTAAATGCTTCTATTTAGTACCCAAAATACTCTTTTCCTGTTTTTTTTTTTTATTTTATCCTATCCATTATGAATACTGAGTTTCTTCACAATGAATTTAATAATGAGGTCCAGGAATTTGTTTTGAAAATCAGTTGCTCTCTAAACTTCAAACTGTTGGAAAAACTGCATTGTTCTGTCATGACATAGGTGTGTACTCTCCTCTCGATGTACACAGCCACCTTCAGTGCAGGCCAGGTGGCTCTGCCACCAAGCTCAGGCCGGACAGAACCTCGGCCAGAGGCACTGGAGGTGCGCGGTCTGACGAGTGCCAGGCCCCGGTGGCCTTGCTCACGAGGTGAAGGCCAGACCATCACAAGCAGTTGTTATGTGATGAGGCTGATGTGTAAAGGAAAACTGCAGGCTTGCTGTAGGCATTTTAAATACTGTGGATGCTAGCATGTATGTTCATGAGTACAGTGCTATCATTCTAAACAAGATGTGTTCAAATTAGCTATTAGAAATTGTTAATGTCTATTTTAGAATCGTACAGAAAACAAACACTTTTCAGGAATAAATGGTGTTTCTCATGTGATTGCTCAGATGGACAAATACAGAGTGTCCCCAGTGTCAACTCTAACGTCACCATGCATAGGGAAAATAGGAAATTGTTGCTAGATGTACTTATTTGCAAAATACTCATTGTAAAGCTTTGCAAAGAAGTTGCCAACATGTAGAGAATATTTTGTAAATGTTTTTGTAAAAGTTTGTAATATTTTGTAAATAAAGGTACATTTAGCTACAATTTTCCATTTTCCCTATGTATGGCCATTTTAGCAGTGACCTTGGCGACACCCTCTCTATCTCAGACTTGTTTTAGAATCTGAAGTGGTGGGTTTAGAATGCAACTCTGACTGGCAGGGTAGTGATGTGCTGCCTGCAAGCATAGGTTGGTTTGTCTTTGCAGATTCTGTGTTGTGATGGCTTCTTGGGTTTCTTGTTCCCTTTAATCTCAGCAGCTTTACATAAACTTTGACTCATTTTGTTTCATTGTTGTTTTGTTTTCCTACCAAAAAATGAAATTCAAAGTGCTTGCTTTCCTACTATAAATGGGGGGCAGGGTGGGAGTGTGCAGTGACCAAAGGAGCGTGCTTCCCCCCTAGGATGGGAAGGGCTTGCCTGGGCGTCCCGTGGGCAGTGCTGGACTCTGTCCCTCTCGTGGCTCCCGGTCCTCCTCTCACTGAAGCACATTTCTGGGTCCCGGTAGTGTTTCCCACATGGTGTCAGTTTCTTTTCAAGGTGTCTGTAATTACGTTAAAGGCCAAGTAAATAAAGCAAACGAGCCCAACAGTGGGTGAAAAAGACAAAGAAAAGCACACACTTGAGAGACAGGTGAGAGTCTCTCCTTCACAAATGAGGAAGGACCCCATGTCATTTTTCCTCAGACTTTATGTTTCTAGTTTTGCTCTGCCTATTTCTAAAAAAAAAATAAATAAATAAAAACAAAAAAAAGTTATGTGGTGACATCCCACCTGCATGGCCAGGTGACATCTCGCACCGCTGTGCGTGCTGACAGTCTGTTTTCAGAATCCCGGTCATTTTTCAAAGATGGAGACAACGTGTATCAGTTCTCATTTCTGCACAGTCTTTTTCAAACTGATGTAAATTGTTGATGAGTAGCATTTCCAAAATCGTGAGTTAATAGTAAAGAATTGATCCTAAAACTCACCTTTCTTATACTTGGCCATCCTCTCTAGCGGCAAAGACTGAGCAAGCTGCACCCAGCACAATTTGTTTTCCCTATAGGATGCTGCAAGGTTTGGGTCAAATTGTTTGTCTCTTTGCTTGGTTATTTTGTGTTTGTTTGCACGTTTTCTGTTAAGAAGAACTGGGGTCACAACAAAAACAAAATCCAGGGTCTGAGATGGTGAAGGAAGCAGCACCCCCACCGGAACCTCATGCATGGAGAGGAGAATATGCCCTGTTGTCTTCCAAAACCTGGCAGGCTCTTGAGCCACGTTGCTGTGTGCAAATCAGTACTTAGTCTCAGAGCATTGTCAAAAGCTGTGAAATGATGTAATTTGCATGGAAATCCTATGTCCGTAGAATAGAGTCAGTGATTGATGTTAGTTATAACTTACTCTTTTTCTAATCTGTTAAAAGCCTTTTGTATACAGCTAAATATTTGTTACCTCTAGTTTATGATTTTAAATAATAATATGATTTTAAATAAGAGTTTCTTTTGAAGCTGTTATGATGCACTTAGTATTTTATATTTACATTAGTTAGATTATATAATGCTATTATGAAATTACTGAAAAGACAATACAAACCAGGCTTTTAGTTTGCATGTATATGGGAAGTTTCAGCAAGGTAATTAGAAATTGAGTCACAGTGCATAATTTTGAATTTCTTTTCAAAGGTCATTATGGATAAATTAAGGTCAGGAAAGAAGCTAGCACTGCATAAAGCGTATTTCCCCCAGCAACAGCACCTGAGGGGCACCTTGCGTGAAATATGTCACCAGCTAGAAAAGGGGGGGGGGCTGTCCAGAGCTGTGGTACCACTCACAAGCTTCCTGAAGCCCTTTTCTATTATGAGTTTATATGAATGACCTAAGAAAGTCTATAAGAGTTCAAAAATTTAAACTTGACAAAAATGAGTTCTTAACAAAAAGGAAAAGGTATTTTCTAGCAATCTTGGTTGGCCTGATTAATGAAACATTAACATTAAAGAATTAAATCCCTAGAGAAAAGTAATTATTTCTTTATCTAGACCAAATAGTAATAATCACCATCTATTGGTGATCTGAGCAACTGGTTTTCAAAACTAGCTCAAAAATACAGTGTTTCACACATGTGTACTTACTATACAGTCCCAGCGGTACCTTAAAAGTACCTTCTGGAATTACTATATTACACGCTTAGGAATTCTGGGCACAGAAACAATATTATTGGCCATATCACTGCATTTCTGGCACCCAGCATTCAATTTCTTATCAAACCTCCATTTGAATCACCCGCCCTCTGCTGGCTCTGGGAAGAGGCCGGCCGGGCAGTGGAGCGCATGGCCTTGGCCTGGCAGGTGCACGCACGGCGACCTCTGAGCTGCCCTGGATCCGGGTGCAGATGAAGAGATCAGAACAAATGGTCGCTCCAGTGGCTTCTGAAACATTTTTGATTGCCCATCACCTCTGGCAGGTGGGATTTCCACCCTTTTGGTTATCTGCTTTACAGTGCCTTCTGAGAGTTCAGCTTATTTTCAGAAAAGCTCTGAATTGGTGTTCTAAGAAACGTGTTGCTTAACCTCAAGAGAGCAACTTTCAACATGAGAAAATTTTGCAGGTTGTAGTATATAACACTAGAGCACTCAGAAATTCAGCTAAAGAGTCTGTGAAAGAAATTGCTCTCTCTGGATGAATTTCTCGGGGACACTGCTAAAGGGCCATGGTATAGAGTTGGAGCTATCCTCTGAGAAGGCCACTGTCTCATCACTATTTATGCTGATTTCTTTGAGCAACACAGCTTATCATGTAACACACGGGAAAATAATTAATCAAGGCTTAAGCTTAGGGGTAGGCTTTTTTTCTTTCTTTAGGATAAAAACTAATATACTTTATGATTCATGATTATGCTGTATAAGGTTGAAAAAGATCACCCAAACCAGAGGCCTTTCTAAGCGGACATCTAATGTCAGAGCCTGTCCCTTGATACCTCCTTTATTTCTTTCTTTAGCAAAGATCTCTTCAGATTGTTAATAATCACATTTGTCTTTGGTAAACATTCATTGTTTTGGCACCTGTTGTCGCTTTTAGATCCCTCAAGAACAGAAAAGAAAGAGAGCAAGTGTCCAACCCCCGGGTGTGATGGAACCGGCCACGTAACTGGGCTTTACCCACATCACCGCAGTCTGTCCGGATGCCCGCACAAAGATAGGGTCCCTCCAGAAAGTAAGTCCATGTCTCACACCACCCTGGGCAGTGCAAACACCTACGACCTATCTCTGTCATCCCACTCACCTGCTGTCATCTCCATCGTATGGCTCAACGCAACCTTATGTGACCAGTCCCCTAGTCACGTGGAAGGGCAGCATGTCCAGAACCAGTGGGCTTGTCAGTAGCCCCAGAGGACACCTCCTCTCACCCAGGAGAGAAGCTCACGAGCAGCCTCGTCCCCGTAGCAGGGCTCCAGGTGCTGAAGGAGCTCAGGGCTCACCGCCCTGTGACCTCAGGCAGGTGCTTCTCCGCTCTCTCCCCACAAGTCACCAGAATGGAGTGTCCCCAGAACATTCTTCACAGCACTAAACTGCTGTGGACCCGGAGGAAAGGGCCCTTGAGCTGTCTCTTGCCCAAGTATCTGGACTTATGCATATTATCTGAATGAATATTTAGATCTGAAGTTTTGGTGCATTTTTCTCATAAAGTCTGTTTCTTGGCATAGTTGTCCTGAAATTTCCACATTATATGATCTTAAATGAGGAGGTTTGAAATGGGTGGGTTTTGATCTTTCACATTCTTTTTAATTAATTAGGTCTGATAATATAGAATACATCTGTGAAAACAAATGTTTTTTTAGAACTAAAATGATACATTGCTTTTTTTTTATTATCCTTCTCTTGGCACGTAATTCATGCCAACTACTTAAATACAATTAGAATTTATTGTTCAGGGAAAAGGCTAATTTTCAAAAATGAATAGATGAGTTTGAAATTCTGGTTTTGAGTATAAAGCCTGTGAAGAACTTTCCTCACTAACAGTCTCTAGTGGGGAAAATGTAAAAGCTGGATTTGAGAGAGAGCAGGCCAGCAAGATGACCAATGGGCGAGTTAAAGGAACTTTTGAGGGTCATCCCATCATAGTGAGTACCTTTGGAATAATTGAAAGCTTATTCTGCTGAAGTAGGTTCTCGGTGGTATTTGAGAATTAGCACAGTCCAGCTGGATCTTTATTTTCAAATGAAATACTTTTAGGAACTACTGTGGCCCCAGGCTTTCAAATGTCCACTCAAAACAGTAAGCCACATTTCTCATAACTGCCTCGTGAACAACGAGAAGAACTGTGGCAACAAGCAAATTGGAGTGTGTGGCGACAATCCCGTGTGTTACATGAACAGGGAGACAGCATGGTGGGCAGCTTCCGTGTCCCAGCACACACGTGTGCAGCGCTCAGCCCCGGCACTAACTCCTTCAGTCCCCAGCAGACCTGCAGGGCGGCCCTGGCCCTGCATTTCAGATGATGAAAATGAGAAGCAGAGACCCCAACACCCTTCTCCTTGCAGGGTGCCCTAAGGCTGCGCAGTGTTTTTTAAACTAATGTGAATAGGCACTGACTCACCTCACTAAATGCCGAGCTCAGCGTTAAAGCTGTGTCTGTCAGCTTCCCCTGAAGCCTGGTCGGTCCGAGGACGTCCCGGTCAGTCCTGACGGGTCATGTGGCCCTGACCTGCTGCTCTCTGCGCTTTCTTTTTCTGATCTACAAAATGAGGCATTAGGAAGAGTCTCTTTGCACAGTTTCTATATATTTTTGCCTCCAACGTAGATTATCAGTTCCTTTTTATGGATGAGAAATTCTTCTGACTTTTCACAGGAAAATTCTAAATAACTTAGCAATAGGAGCTGTGTTCTGACAAGTTGCACTTTGCACAGACTCGTGGCTAGCACAAGTCAGACCCTGCCTGCCAGCGCGTCAGCCCCAGAGGACGTGGGAGCACAGTGCTGACTGGTCTTGACAAAGGCCTCCAGAGCCTCTGCAGGACGCATCTCCAAGTACTTGCTCATGTGTGACTCCTCATAATACAACAAAAATGTAATTAGAAAATCAAAGGATTCCATCCATAGAAGGCTGCTGCTTTCTTTCAGTTTTTCTGGGCTAGTTTCCCCTGGTCGTGGTTTTTGTCCACATGAAGTCCTTACAGAGCTCACAGCATGCTCACCGCTAGGACGTGCCAGGGCACACGGTCCTTGCAGAGCACCCAGCTTGGCCCAGGTGGGGTGACACAGGCAGAGCAGATGCAGCAGGCCGGGCACTCAGCCGCTGCGTCACCCTCAAGGAGACCAGGGGTCCCCAGCGCTCCCCTGAGGGGCACATGAGCTGCACCACAGAGAAGGGGCATTTTCCAACTGCCGCTGTGAAAGTCCACCCAGGAGGTCAGGAGGTCGGGGCATAGAGAAGACAGTGGCCGCTGGGAAAGTCCACCCAGGAGGTCGGGGCACAGAGAAGACAGCGGCCTGGGAGGGAAAGGCAGATTCAGGAGGCGTTGCAGAAACAGGCCACCAAGGACTGCAGCCTGGGTGTATGTAAGGGTGGTGACAGTTTCACACATGGGGACTGAGAAGGAGGGACACATTCCACAGGG
The DNA here is from genome assembly GCA_963574655.1 of Perodicticus potto. NCBI lineage: Eukaryota > Metazoa > Chordata > Mammalia > Primates > Lorisidae > Perodicticus > Perodicticus potto. Next base: position 26,980 of record CAUYRH010002945.1, read on the forward strand.
GAAACCGGGAACTAGAGGTGCCGCCCTGCTCTGCACTCCAGCAGGCCTGGGGACCTGGGGAGGTCAGGAGCAGAGGTGGCCACCTGGAGGTGTCCTTCCAGCATCCTTGGTGGAAACAGAATGGAGCTGCCTGGGGGGATGGTGGAAAGCAGAAATGGGAACTTTGGCAGAGAGGCAGGTAGACAGAAGAGAGTGGCGCTTATGAAAAGTCCCCTGTGGGAAATCCCCGGCTTAGGCCCGGAGGAGCGTTGGGGGGAAGAGCTGCAGAGGTCAATGGACGGGCTGTCTAAATGCTCGTGCTGACACCAGGAGCAGGGTGTGAGAAGAGGAGTGTGGGCACAGTCGCCTGGCCACCGAGGCTCCAGACTGATGAACTGGAGGTTGGCCTGTGGATCCCATTTCCAGGTGAATCCTGCTTGGGCCAGAAGTCCCATTCAGCAGGGAGAGGGATGCAGTCAGCTCGAGGCCTCCACACAGGCAGACATGGCAGGTGCCTGTTATTTTCAGGCAAAACTTTCTGTTGGAAAGTTTAGAATAAAGGGGAAAGAAAAGTATGTATTGCTGAAAGAGGGGGCCTGTCTGGGAAGCGTCTGTGTGCCACAGCAGTGGGCCCTGGAAGGACCCTGGCAAGTAGAGAGCAAAGGACACAGCAGGTCAGTTCTCAGGAAGGGGACAAGGACAGCTGAGAATGCAGCTGGGGGGTCCCCTTGAGAAAGGAGGAGAGCTGTGAAGATAGAGGCACAGAGACGGTTTGCACAGAATTGACAGAGGTGCAGATCCAGGCTGTGACACCATGGGGACTCAGGACACAGTGCGCAGTTTGGACAGGTGCCATCCATGCTCACAGGGCCTTAGGTGACCCGCACTGGCAGGGGGCAAGCTCTTACGGCTCTCCTGGAATATTCAGACCTCAGTTTAGAGGAGTGGGGCCAAGGTATAGGGTGACTGTGCCCCCCTTTCGTCCCCCAGAATCCAGAGTAGTAGCATATCATTAGGGCCAGAAAAGAAGGGCTATACTGTAGGGTCCATGCCTTCTCCCTCACTGGTCAGCAGCCTCCTGCGCCATGGGAGAGTTCCAAGCAGCCATCCCACCTGTAATCTCACATGGAGAAAATGCGTGGCACTTAGGAATTCTATTTAAGAGTAATAAAGTCCTTAATTCCTAGAGGGAAAGTCATCGTTTCATGTGCTTTATCTAAAAATTAGTTTTGGGATTTTCTATTCACCCATGCCCACCACATGTTCATAATACTGTGTGTTTCTGAAGCATAGGTAATTTAAAATTACTGATGTCTGTGCAAATTGATATTTAGTCAAGGAGGGCCTTGCTTCTCTGTCCCCCTAGAAAGATTTAGTTGCCACGTTCCCAGGTCTCCAGACTTGCTAGTCTGGTGCCCCTGCTTTGCATGCTGATCAGAGCAGGAGGGAGCCTCCAGCTGCCCCCAAGGGTCTCCTGATCACCTCGCAGGGCTGTCGTGAGCCACCCCAGCCTGTGTTACAGTGACTGCGTGTTCGCGTCTCCTGCCACCCCTGTGTTAACGCTGGGCTGTTCTCTTTGCCTCTCCTTGTCAAGTCCTTGCCATGCACGAAAGTGTTCTCAAGTGCCCCACTCCGGGCTGCACCGGGCGAGGGCATGTGAACAGCAACAGGAACTCACACAGGAGGTAAGCCACACCCTGCTGCCATCAGGCCCTCCACTACCCCTCTCTGCCCCACCCCCTCCCCCACCCAGAGCGCACCCCTGCAGAGGCAAGCGCCTCTTAGACGCCCTTCCTTTCACGTTGGGTGCTTTTGCTACCTCAGCTACTGTCATGATGAGGTATCACGCTGGGTATAATGTCCAAGATGGGCCACAGCTATGTCCCATGACTAGAAGCTACATGGCAAAGTCTCTCTCAGCCTCTGTGGTGAAGGAGGGACTGTCCTGTCGCTGACGCCGTCATCTACATCACAGGTGGCTTCAGGGGGCTGCCCTTGAAACTGCTGAAACCACAGGTCGCCCGTCTGAACATCTTCAAAATACTCGCAGAGTCCAGAAGTTGGGGGCATTTGGGGTGAGAGTGTACCAGATAAATAGACTTCTTTTTTTGGAATATCACTATAAATAAGTATACTCAGAACCATACTTTTGTTTGTGACAAATTCTAGTTCTCCTTTCCTGTTTAGAATTTATAAGAAAGAGATATTAAATTATCCATAATATTCAGTTCACATCACATATTTTTTTTCAGTAGCAGAAAAGTGATTCGGTTAAAGTTTTAAAATTTGTCTTGCATCTGGGAGGCTCAGCTTCACAAGCTCCTTTCAGATTTTATCTAGGAGGAATGTGTTATAAATTTCACTGTAATTTTTACTTGAAACCCTGTATCCTTGAGAGATTTTCTGGTCTTAGTCTGTAGCAGGAGAAAGTGATAAATAGGCGGGTACGCTTCGTGCTGAGCTGTTTGCTGTGGTGGCGACAGCGTCACCTCCTTCAGCACACTGTGGCCCAGCCCGTATTTCTGAGACATGACACAGATGTGGCCGAGCGTGGGCACGCGTGCAGACACATGTACACACAGAGCAGGCACACAAGTTCATGAAGAATAAGTGAAGACACAGAGAGCCTGTCTGCGTCTCCTCCAGACCAGCTGAGCTATTTAGCCCCGGAAAACACCCCAGTGTTTCCTAGAGACCTTCTGCCTTCCTCCCTGATCCCGTCCCTCTTGTGGCACTGGGGCTGAGGCCGGACAGAGCCTGGGTCCCTGCCATCCTCAGTGTCGGCTGTGGCTCCATCCTCTGCTGCCATTCTTGGGCTTTAAAAAGTCTCACCCAACTGTTAATTTATCATCTCCAGAAACGGTGACTATCCCAGAATGGACTCCATGCCTAAAATTTTAGCCAGCTCGTTCTCTCCCGAATGCCCTGGCTGGAGAGGATGAGCACACTCCACGTGCAGGTGCCGGGTGCCGCCAGCCTTGTCTGCTGGAAGCCAAGCCCGGAACTCACAGGCTGGAGGCACGGCCGTTCCTCCCTCCCCGTCTCCCCCTCTCAAGACTGCCCATGGCAGGTTTGGGAAGCTCCTCCCTCTGCAGTTCCACCCACTGCAGGGTCTTCCCATGGTCAAGGAGGGTCAATGTGTGTAGCCGTTTGAGACCAGACCACTAACCCCCTTTCTGTAATTGCAGCCTGTCTGGATGTCCCATCGCTGCAGCAGAAAAGTTGGCAAAGGCCCAAGAAAAACACCAGAGCTGTGATGTGTCCAAGTCTAACCAGGCCTCGGACCGAGTCCTCAGGTACCACCCAAGAGTGTGTCATTTCATGAGACTCATCTGCAGACGTGCCTCTGGGCTATGGGGACACCCACAGGGTGGATGTTCTCACGTAGCGTCAGGAATGAGGGGCCGTGCAGGGGTCAGGACCTGCTCCCAGCCCCAGGCTGCAGCCAGGCTGTCCAATGGCCAGGACCACTTAATCCACCTGGGCCCTGGTGACCAATTGTGACTATTGAAGTAGAAAACTGGAGGAAACTATTTCTGGTTTTCTTTCTGGCACTGCTATTTCAGAATTCTATGGATACTGGGTAAAAAAGGAAGCTTTGAACATTGGTGAGGTGCCCAAAGTGATTTATCTTCATTTGGAGGAGAGGGCAAGCACCAGCCCACAGGGACAAGGATGATCTCTACACAAAAGCTCTGGAATTTTCCTCTCCCTGTGTCCTCAAACGCCTTTCAGTTTGGAGGGGACACTTGTCAGGGTCTGCGCTGGAGGAGGAGGAAGCCCCACGCCCATAACCCTCGTACAGGCCTCTCACTGTGTATCACTCCAAACCCTGGTGCTTGTGAAAATGGTGACCGCCTCATGTCTGCCTTTTCACTCAGTGTCATACCAGAGACACACGTCCTCGCTCTGTACCATGACTCTGTCATCTCGCTGGCTGCTCGTGCCCTGCTTTGTGGATGAGGCTGTGGCCCGGAGGCATTGGGTTGTTTTCGACTTTGACCATGAAGAAGAGAGGAAGGGCGCGTTCTGTCATACACAGAGGGCACCAGAAACAGGAATGCACATTTTAAGAAAGGAAAAAACTGCATTAAAGTATAATACTCAGTATATGCTGGTAACAAAAGATGAGGATAAGTCACGCTGAGCACCTCTTGTAATTGCAGAGGTCAGATGTAACTTGAGTATTACAATTTTCATGAGGTTTTCCCTTTCCTAAAACGTGTATGCATTTTTGGTACCCTCTGTATATAGCATTTTTCTTCTGCTACATTATTTCTCTGAGATAAATCATTTGGAGAAAATCACTAGGCAGGTGATATGAATATTTTTTTGGTCCTCGTGTATTATTTGAAAGCTTTCTTAAAGGGTTTGACCATAGTTAATAATCTTCCTGTCTTCTTTAATAGGAAAGTTAAAATATTTATAAAAAATAAGAAATATTTTTAAGCAAAACAAAGGCAAAAAAAATCCATGATTCTATCATTTAGCGATAATTCCTCAGTAAATTTTGACATATTTCAAGAGATTTCTGCACGTGAGTGTTGTCAATCAAAACCCCTCTCAGAGCACCTGTCTCCAGCTCCCCTTCAGTGCGCACCTCCCAGCCTCCCCGTGATAACACTGAACACTCGGCAAGCTGGAGGACAGACCCCACCACATCAGCTACTGGCAGAATGGGGACCCTGCGCGCACACACAAACACAAAAGTAAATCCTCAGGCCTTGTGATTCACGAAGAAATAGTTATTAATCAAAGAAAATTTTGAAAAATGCTAGGGAGACATTTGTTGTTGAGAGCTTATATTAATTTTCCTCTGCGTGCCTTGGCCAGACCCTAAAAAGATGGAAAGGACCATGTGTGCCCTTGTGGTCACCAGGTGCCTGCACTGCCCACCAAGTGCAGCTCTGCTTCCGGTGACCTGTGGAGAGCCTGTATTTCAGGGACACTGGCAGCAGGGGACCGACCAGGCACATGCACAAATGCAACCCTCACCTTGTGCAGACACCAAGGTTCAGCCACCCTCTGACCCCACACAGGCCTAATGACCCCGCCCTCTGTGCTGTGTCTGTGGCTTCTTGAGCCAGGATCCCGTCTTTGGGCTGGTACACTGAAAAGGCCAGTCCTCACATACACATGCCTCTGGCTGGAGGAGGGCGCCAGGGTGGGACAGGCCCTTAACAAAGGAAAAAACCCCTCTCCCAGTGCGGAGCCAGGTGCTTAGGACAAGACGGGCGATGGAGACTGGGCTGGTCCCTGAAGCTTCTGGCTCTTCGCAATGGCGCTTGATCATAGGGCCGATGCGTGAGCCCCACCCCTCGGGCTTTCGCAGGCGCTCAACCCTGGAGGGCCTGCCTGTGCGCCAGGCGCGAGCACCTGCCCCGCTGCTGTATTCCCGGTGTCTTCTCATAGGGGCGCTTCTTAGATGGGAGAAGTGAAAACACAGGAAGGAAGCAAAGAGAAAATATTAAACTTACAATCATTTAGTTACAGTTACGTTTGAAAAAGCAAATTGTCCTACAAGAAGCTGAGATTTAAGTGCTATAGGCCTGTAATGTGGCTCCAGCGCCCGGGCTTGCCGCCTCCTATGGTCTTCGCGTTGTCAGTGGGCACCTGCTGGGCGCAGTGCTCCTCCGCCAGCCCCACCCTGCCCAGAACCCCTGCCGGAATGACTGGCTTCCTGGCCCTGCCACGCTGTTTGGAAGGTGTTCCTGGAGGCTTTCCTGCCTCTGCACCTTCAGACTCAGCAGTTCCTTCCCTGGAACGTTTCCTCACTCCACCCTGAGTCTCACCCTTACACTTTTACCTGTTCTGCAAAATCCACTTCAAATATGGCCTTCTCCATTAAAACTTAATTGAATCCCAGGACTGAAGTGACAGCTCTTCTCTAGAATTCTCATAGCACTTACACTCTTAAAATATAGTCACAGCCCACGTGGTCCTTTAAAGGAAAACCCAAAGTCATATTTATTTACATACCTTCATATTGCCTGGTCAAATGCTCAAAAATAGTAGACAATGAATCAATTGTTACAGTATTTTCTTTCTTTGACAAGCAATAAATAAGCTAAATTAATGAAATTTAAATAAATGTGTTGGTGATCTGGTAAGTAAATTGAATATTTAAACATTACTATGTCATTCATTAAAAAGGTGGCATAAATTTGTAATTAAGTGATAAAAAAGCTCACTTTTTTTTTAAGTCCAATTATCAAAACTTTGTAATTGCTCCAAAACCAATATAAAAATTTTTTGTAATAGATTATGTCCATAGATGCATATTAAGTCAAAATTTACAATAGCAAAACAAAATCTAAAAGTTAGAAAACAAATAGTATGATATTCATTAACTTCAATGTCATGAGGTTATTAACAACTATTTTTAAAGCCTATGCAACCAAGAGGAAAATTGTTGACATGTAAAATGAATCATAAAATATGTAAAAGTAGAAGGTTGTAACTATTTAAATAAATGTAAGATAAATTAAATTGACCAAAAAACAAAAAACCTTAATAGTTACTGTCTCTGGAAAAATTATAGGTGATTTTTAATATAGTTTTTGTATCTTAAATTTTTTTAATGAATCACACAAAGACAAAAGAATGAAGTTTTTATTCCTAAGAGGAGTATAGATGATTTTTGTGTACCCATATGCACAATGTTGAAAAAAGAGTCAATAAAAAGTACTTTTATCCAAACACACAACAATACTTGTGGAAAACAAGTTAGGAAATGGAAAATGCAAAACCACTGGGATTACGAGAGGGTGTCACTTGACCGCTGCTGTGAGCAAGTTTCCTCCGGACCTGCTGCACATCTGTGCCCGCCAGTGTACAGTACAATTTCATTCCTTTGCTAAGACCTCACACTTATGCTTGAGGTTCTGGCAATATTTGCACATCTGATACCAATAATCAAAAACTGAGATCTTACTCAAAAATGATCATCCTTCGTAAATTGTGACCCTAACACTAATAAATACATGAGTTCCCTGCCTTTTGTTTTTTCCTACTAAAATATCCCTCTTCTTTGGGTCTTTATTTTAATACATTTTACATCATTTAGAAACATAAAGAATCATCAGGGAATTCTTGACCCTTAAAATCCAATTATGTTCTGACGGTGTACAAAAACGGTGCTTATGTGAAAACATCTGTAAGTGATTTTTATGAATACTTTATCTTGAGAAAAATGCAGAGGAAGCTCAATTATACTATAGAATTTCATGATTGAGTCTGTACCTGTATCTGTCCTACAAAATGCCCTCCAGAGAGGTCCAGGCCACACAGCCGGGCAAGGCTGAGGAGGGCAGCGAGGGCCAGAGGTGCTCAGTTGGGCACAGCAGGAGAAACCACATGGCTGGGTCAGAGAAAACACCCATCGAGACACTGGTCACATCAAAATAAAGTCACAAATTAGTAAACAGTGTTTTACTAAGGTAGTGAGATGAGCAGAGTTGGTGAGAGACCTCTGTATAGAGGATATCGTCTCTGTGACGCTAAAATTATTTCACATTAAAAGTCTAAAAACCCACTTACAAGACCGACAGACAGATGCATAGACATACACACCAAAAAAAAAAAAAAAAAAAAAAAAGATTAGAGGCCAGTAAACAAATAATAATTGAGTGTCCCTCTATTTAAATATTTAATTCCAAAGACTAAAAGAATAAATAAGTACTAGGTAAAAATGCTCAAAGTAAGCTAGGCACAGTGATTTGCACCTGTTATTCTAGCACTTTGGGAGGCAGAGGTGGGAGGATCACGCGAACCCAAGAGTTTGAGACCAGCTTGGGCAACATCATAGTGAGACTCTGTCTCTACAAAAAATAGAAAAATTAGCCATGGTAGGGGGATACTTATAGTTTCAGCTACTTATGAGGCTGAAGTAGGTGGATCACTTGAGCCCAAGAGGTCAAGGTCACAGTGAGCTGCGATTGTCCCACTGCACTCCAGTTTGGACAACAAAGCAAGACCCCGCCTCCTAAAAAAATAAAAACCAACAAAGCATAACAAATATTTGACAAAATATATTACATCCTCTTTTGTCTTACTGTTGTCCAGCTAGATAAATTTTGAAATAGTTCTGCCGCTGTCTGTGTCCCTCAGAGTATATCTTTATTTCTTCTCATTTTACACTTGATCTTAGCCAAAAGGCCGAGAAGCGATTATTTCTTCTCATTTTAAAGAGCAATTTCTTATTAGCTCATGTCATTTATAATTCTACCATGCTTTATAATTGCTACAAGGAAAATGCATGAGCACGAGATTCCTCCCCATCCTCATAATTCATCTCTTCATCATATCTAACGCACCTCTTAACGGAGAGAAGAAAAAGATTTAAATACATTACTTCTTGGTCTCTTCTATTGCCAAAGTTGACTTTCAGTCAGATAGCCTGTTTGCTGATAAGTATTAAAACACATTTTATCTTTCCTCGGGAAAATAAAATCGTGATCTTAGTGAAAGTTTTCCCCAGTATATCTGAGCAAGGCTGTTCTGATGTGCATGTGCAGCGTGTCATATACAAAGCCACAACACAGCAAGCTCATGTTGTCCTCCCCTTTCCTTCCAGGCCAATGTGCTTTGTAAAGCAGCTGGAGATCCCTCAGTATGGCTACAGAAACAATGTCCCCACCACCACGCCGCGGTCCAACCTGGCCAAGGAGCTTGAGAAGTATTCCAAGACCTCGTTTGAATACAACAGCTACGACAGCCATACTTATGGCAAGCGAGCCATAGCTCCCAAGGTGCAAACCAGGGATATGTCCCCCAAAGGATATGACGATGGTAGGAGGTGCACACTCTTATACATGAGAGACACGTTGCCATTGCTGATGTTGTTATTGTGTATATTGATGTCCTACAAGTCAGTCTAGCACCCATGGTCACTTGAGGGGTAGCCAAAGAACAGGAAGCTCACAGTGCAGCTGGGGGCTGAGCAGCCCCGGTCTGCACAGGTGCAGGTGAACAAACCCTGTGGGAAGGAGTGAGAGGACAGCCCTGGGTGCCTTCCAGCTCCATGTGCACTGCGGGGGAGAATCCATTGCCTCGCTGTGCTTCACAGCCTTGCCGGGGCTATGGCCTTCTCTTAGACAGAAGCCTTAAGGCAGGCGATACTGGGAGATCGCAGTGCAGTCTCTGAGCTCCAGGCAGTGTTGAGAAGCTCTGCACTTATTTCCTCAGTGCTCTCAGCCATGATGCTCATGAAAATCATCTGGGGAGATTACTGTTTAACTCTGACCCTAGGCTTGCCCCCAGACCAATTGGATCAGAATCCGGGGAGTTCTCTGGGCAGTGTGTTACTGTAGAGCTCACCTGTGGTGCAGGTGCACGGCTCCGGCAGCAGCCCCACGTGCTCAGCTTCTCTAACGTGGAAGCTGGAGCGGGAGGGAGGGGCAGGCCAGGCGGTGCCACCGCCCACTGTGACCAGACTGTACCCCACACCGCTATGGCCACGTGGTGTCGGCCAACAAGTAGAGCTGACAGAGGTTTTGCGCCTGCATGTGGAGGGAGGAGGGAGGTGCAGACGCCCCATGCTGACCTGACTCACCACCAGTTCACTGCAGAGCTGGTTTGGCAAGTAGTTGACCACAACAGAGAGGACTGTGCTGCTTTGATTTTACTTACTTATCTCACCATGTATCTGCCTTGAATTCTTGTATATACAGATGTAGTGCCAGATTTACTCATTGGGTCTAGGGGTGACCTTCAGATGGCTTACAAGCTTTTTCATGGTGTTCTTTGGCGTAGAGAAAGAGATAGGCTTTCAAAGATGTTTGAGCTCATCTTTGAATAAGATATTTAATTAACATCACAGTACGCACACACACAGAGTGTTTAACAGACTGCTTGGGAAGCTCCTCCTCTTACACTCCAGTAGGAGGTGCTCCTCTCTTTCTGAGCTGTGTTATTTCTTTCCTTAATGAGAATTCATTTGGAAAGTGCCTGAAATTTAATATTTATTTGATATATCATATATTGGTTACTCTTGTGTATCAACGCTGAATATTCAGAAACAGACCTAAGTGGAAATATGGATGGCTGCAGGGTCAGGGTACAACAGAAATCATTTGAGTCTTTTTTGTTTATTTTGTAATAATTACTTGAAATTTCAGGCTTTGTTGTGATTTTGTTTGTTTAATTGCAAATGAAGGATCAAAAGAAGTTTCCAGAATGGCAGGCTCCGTCCGTGCTGTTGCCAGTGTATCCCTGCTTCACTGTGGTCCCCTCACTCCTCCCTTAGATATTTACTTGTGCTCTTGTTCTGTGCGGCCGTGTGGTTACAGCTGGACCCAGCCTAGAGTGAAGGGGAGACAAAGGCTCAGCCCTGGCCGGAGTCTGATCTGCTGGGTCTGTTCTCAGTGTCCCTGTCCACTACCTTCCCAGGCATCAGTCCTCAGGAATAGAGCAGGACGGAGTGTCTGCCACACTGGCCTCACGGGGCTGTGGTGAAGGTCAACTGAGACCAGGTGTGCATAGGGACATGGGCGCACTCTGCCAGTTGCGGGAATGAACAATGTGTGTTAGTTGTTAGCCTTAATCGCTGCGTGCCTGGCCAAGGACTCAGGCTGAGCAGGCAGGCTGAGACCTCCATGTCGGGTCTTCAGGAAGCCCAGAAAGGGGAAACTCAGCCCTCTACCCCGAGCTGCTGTGGAGAGAGGTCGGCACCAGTTCCTGTTCCACTGGATCCTCCCGGGCGTTTTAGATAAGTCCTGCGACGCGCCCACCAGGACGAGACTGGCTGGGTCAGGGCTGTCAGTGGGCTGGATCAGAGGCCCCCTCCCACCCTTATGGGCTCCAGGTGAAGGCGCGGGACGGGCACTGTTGTCTGCACTCACCTCCAAGCGTCCTGGCCGAGACGCACAGCAGCTGCCCAGAGTTTAGTCCTTGCTGCGTTGGAAAGGCTGCGAAATGAGCTGTGATGGAGGAGAAAAGTGTAATTCTCGGGAACAGGGGTGAGGCTGAGGGGACTCAGAAGGGGCCAGTCATGCTGTGTCATCCCTCAGGTCCCACCGGCTGCGACCAAGGACACCTGCACCTTCCAGACACGGCAGGCCGGATGCCAGCTCTCCACCACCTGTCCCTGTGCACATGCCTGTCTCTCTTCCTGTCTGCCCACCAATCTATTCACTCCCTTAGGATTAAAAAGTTTAGGAAAAATGACAAATAAACACAAGATAGTGAAACACATTCTAATGCAAGGAGTCCACTCTGCCTGCAAGAATTAGCATGAGCCTTACCAAAGAGGCAAATTTTAAACTATATGGTGAAGCATAAGTGGAAATTCCTGGGCCTTGAGGACAGCCAGCAGCCTGCACCCCACCCTCCCCCAGAGCTCCAGGTTGCTTCCCCTGCCACCGAACCTGTTTTACTGTTTTGTACACAGAGCTAATAGTGGCTTATACACTGGTAAATAGGTAGGAAAAAAGCAAAAGGAGTACATTTGGTGACATATCAAACTCTGAAATTCACATGTCCAGGCGTATGTAAAATGCTGCTGACCCCACTGTGTCCTCGCAGGACAGGGCAGAGCGGGCAGGCGTGACACACACCAAACAGACCCCATGCCTGAGGTGGTCACTCTGGAATCCTTCACAGGAACTGCTACACTCAGGGCTGAACCACGTGTGTCTCCACTGGACCAAACCCATGTGACACTCCCCCACCCCACCCCCGTTGTGCCACTCACCCCGGGCTATCCCGCATCTGCTTTACTTACTTCCAACTTCAGGTTCTCTGGGGCTTTGACCTTTGGGTCACCTTGGACCTTCCACTTCTGCACCCTGGAAGGCTACCATGCTCCCCGTCCCCTGCACGCTGGCCTCTGGGGCCCATTCTTCCTGCCACCTGGCAGACCACCCCACCCTCCCAACCCTACAGAGCACCCCCTTGGGACGTTCTGTCTTGGTGGAAACACCCTGAGGCCCCCAGAGCTCGAGGCCGGGCTGGCTTCTCTCGGGATCTGTGGGCCTGGCTGGGCTGTCACTGGGCTGGCGGCAGGCAGGCAGGCAGGTCGTGCTTCAGAAGGGGCTTCGGATGGGACTCTTCGCTCTGACCAATGGCCTTATAGTGGCCATCTGACAGGATGTCCCTATAGAGAAGCTCCTTTCTCCTATCTGTGGCCACACACTTCTGATTGCAGTCGGCAAGGCCCTGGGCCCAGCGGTGCAGATTGGGTGTTGGCTGTGGGTGGGACCGGGCCTGCGGTGACCAGGCCCCACCAGGAGCAGTTGTCCCTTTTGATTACACCCTTTGTTATTAGGTTTCTGGAAATTCTGGATTTTAAGGCCACATTTATCTGATCCATAAGGAAGTGGACATTTCTAGGAGAATAAGATACTCTCATGCAGTGAGAGCCTCATAAGCAAAGCAGTAAGGGGCCTCATAGGGGTTTGTTCTTTTGGGTTTGAGTTGAGCTGTCATTATTTCAGTTCCCATACATAGCTACGTCCCGCACCCTTCCCTCCTCCCTCAGTGAGAACACAGACACCTGAGCAGGGTGTCCAGGGGCTCAAGGCCCAGCCACTGCTCCTGCCCCAGAGGCAACTCTACTGTAGACTCGGAGTGCTGGTTTCCCATCACACGAGGCACTCGGACCAGGGGAGCGCTGACACACCCAGGCTGCTGAGTGAAGGATGAGCTATTTGACTGAAAATAGCTTTGTTTGCCAAAATAAAAAGAGAGTGCATTTTGTGTCTGTGACACTGCTGTCATCTGACAACGGAGGAGGGAGGAAACGGGACTCGCCTGACTCCAGGGCCACTGGCCTGGGGCCGTGCAGTGACCACAGCAAGGCTGGATGTGGTGTCAGGGACACTAGCATTAGTAGCTTTGCTGACATTTCACAAATAAGAGATAATTATTAGGACTAAAGACTTCTTTGCCTGAATAATGTAAAGTACAGACTCTCGATTTTGATTAAAAGAAAATGATTGTTTACATTTTTACAATAGTAGATAACCTAGTTGAGTTTGCAGACCATGAGTTGACAGGTGTCAGGAGATCGTTGAAGGTTCAGGCACGAACTTATACTCTGTCCACCCACTTGGCTTCATACAAGGTGGCATCTGACAGTGAAGCATTTGGGGAGCAGGTGCATCATCACGTCCACGTTTTATAACTTCAAGAAATTCAAAGTGATTCACATAAGAGAAAGAAATGCGAAGATTCACTGTAGTTAAAGATTCATATAAGCAAAGTATTGTCAGGCAGAGGCAGCCTGTTTAGCAGAGGGGCTGCTGGGCCCACCCAGAGGAGCTGCCCCTGGCTGCAGTGAGGCCCCTCTGGCCTTCCTCTTGACTTCCACATCTTGTGAAACAGGCGTGTAGCCGCACCCACGGGGAAGTGGAGGGCATGGTGCAGTCCCATAAGTGACCTTGGTGAGCTCAGCATAAAGGATGTCCCTTCAGGGAACACCTGACCTCAGGAAGCATGGAGAGCGTGCCGAGTCTCTGGGCCTACCCCACTGCTGAATGCCCAGGGTCAGCCTCGGTTTGCTGCAAATACTCATGTAGTTCCTTTGACTTTTCTTTTAGAAAGTGGAATCTGTTCATTTCAAAACAAAACTATTATTGTTTTTGTATGGACCACTTGTTCTTCTGAGCCAGTGGCCAACCCTGCCCAGTAAGAAAAGAAGACCTCACATTCATTTCTCACACAAGTTTTACCCTCCTGTTTTTTTCTAACAAAATTGCAAATGCTGTGAAATTACAACCTTTAGTCCACATCACACACTATGGCAAGCAGTTACTCGGTGTGGCCATGGGGCCCGGTCCCTGCTGGCCCCACAGCCCGCGGTGGACCCTCTCACAGGTCCTGACTGGTCTGTGCTGAGCCCACGGCCGCTGCCCACCCCCACATGTGCGGCCACTTAGATAAGGAGCCTCCCCCAGCACTCGCTGAGGGACCCTCATCTAGGACAGTTGTGCCCCACCAAGTGTGGGGATTATTCCGAGTGGCCCTGCCATCTCAGGTTGGCATCACAGAAGTATTATCTGCTGTTTACTGTCTACTTCATGGATTTTGTGTGTGGGAATTTGAACCTCTGGTCCATGCGAGGGAAGTGGGGGGTAAAATGGTCACTTGCCTGTGTGGCGTGTCTCCCAGCTGCTGGCGGGGCAGGGCCTTGTCTGGGCTCTGGCTGGCTGTGCACTCAGGGTGTCGCCTGCAGTGTGCCCTTCACAGAGCCCTGGGACACCGTCTGCGGGCCACCGCTCACACCATCAATAGTGACTGCTTTCTTTCTTCCTTTTGTATCTAAATCTGGTGCTTTGAGATAATTTCCTTATATGGCTCTTAATGACCCTGTTGCCTGTGAGGCTTCTTGTTTAGTTTTTCCTCTTCCTTTTTGGGAAGAAATCACTGAGGATGTCAAGCCCCAGGTACAGAGCTGCTAACGGTGGTGTTGAAGGCATCCTGGGGGCAGTGTCTCCTGCAGACCCCTAGCACCAGACACAGCAGTGCTTCCATCTGAGTCCCCAGGGAGCTTTGCCAGCCCCAGCCAGGCCCAAAGCACAGGCTTGGCTCATCCTCAGCCTGGCAGCGAGCACTCCAGGGCAGCCTCATGCTGCCTGCAGCAGGCGAGCCTGCCCTGGAACGAAGGCCTTTAATGAGAGGAGGGACTGCAGTCCTGGGAGAGGAGTGTCTTGTGGAGTGTCCTGCAGCCTCCAGGTTCACCTCTGATTCCCCACTTCATGGAAGCAGGCTGAAGTGTCTGCCCTGCATGGCAAACACCCAGGACATTAGCAGTTAGTAAAATTGAACCCTCCTAGGGAATTGCAGACTCAGCTTTTTCTCAGACTTGCGCTGAGGGAGATTTCTAAATGGCTCTAAAGAGTGACTCTGCTCCTGAGGGCCTATGCGTCTGTTAGTGAGGACGGTCTTGAGAAAGGGACTGTCAGCTGAGCAACCAGAATCCCCTAAGCACAGCTGTTCCCTGCAAGACCAGCTATTAATGGAAAACAGGGGTGAGGGTGGGGAAGGGTGTCCCAACACGCAGCAGGTGCCAGCGTGTCACACTGAGGTGTTCTGACATTTAGTCCAGGCTTGTGGTCCCCACAGGTGTGAACGAATTTCTCCTTTCTCTCCCATCTCCTGGAGCAGAATTACGAGGACCACAGAATAAAGGTGTTTGAGTCACATCATCAGTTTGCACACCCAGCCCAAGCACACGGTCCCCACAGGCCTTGAAGGTGGTCTGGGTCCCTGTGGGCTGGAGGGAGCAGCCTATCTCCCCCAGATGAGTGATTTGCGGATGTATCGGAGGGAAGGGATGAGTCACAACGGGTGGGGCCTGGACCCAGCCAGGCACTCACCTGTCAGAGCCAGTGCCCTGTGAATTCCGTGCCAGGGTCAGCCCCGTTCTCTGCTCATTCGAACATATACAATGTTGAGAAAAAAGGCGGGAGGGGGAAGGGAAGGAAAAGAAGCCTGAGGCTTGGTCTTTTTTCCTTGCGAGGAAGCGCGGGCACGCAAGTGGCCTCGGTGGGGGCTGCGCCCTGAGTCCCCGCCCTGTCTCCCCAGCGAAGCGGTACTGCAAAAACGCAAGCCCCAGCAGCAGCACCACCAGCAGCTACGCGCCCAGCAGCAGCAGCAACTTGAGCTGCGGTGGCGGCAGCAGCGCCAGCAGCACCTGCAGCAAGAGCAGCTTTGACTACACACACGACGTGGAGGCAGCCCACATGGCTGCCACCGCCATCCTCAACCTGTCCACGCGCTGCCGCGAGATGCCACAGAACCTGTCGACCAAGCCTCAGGACCTGTGCGCCCCGCGGGTACGCGCTGCAGGACGTGGCGTGCACAGTCGTGGTGCAGAGGGG
>CAUYRH010002946.1:0-14675 GCA_963574655.1 Perodicticus potto
CCTGTAGTCCCAGCTACTTGGGAGGCGGAGGCAGGAGACTCGCTTGAGCCCAGGAATTGGAGGTTGCTGTGAGCTGTGATGCCACAGCACTCTACCCAGGGTGACAGCTTGAGGCTCTGTCTCAAAAAAAATAAAAATAAATAAATAAATAAATAAAATAAAATAAAAATGAAAATAGAGAAAACTAGCCGGACATTGTAGTATACCTACTTGGGAGGCTGAAACAAGAGGATTGCTTGAGCCCAGGAGTTTCAGGGTACTGTGAGCTACAATGGCAACCATAGCTATGATGCACTTAACCCACGGCAACAGGGTGGGTCTCCCAAATAAATAAATAAATAAATAAAATAACAATAAAAGAGAAGCCCCATCACTCTTTATTTCCATCTCCTATTTTTCTTCATAGAAGTTATTATTATCTGGCACTATATACTTAACCTGATAGCGGTGCCCCTACTTGACTGCAAGGTCCATGAGGGCAGGATACTGTCTTGTTTCCTGCTGTGACTCTACCAGCCTAACAAAAGTAGATGCTCAGTAATATTTGAGAAATGATTGCTCTCTGGTCTTCCACTCTGTTTCATGGAGAAAATGCAGCCACGACAATGCCTACCAAAGTATATGTGTCTATGTGTGTGTATTTTTTTCTGGAGTATTTTAAATCACAACTCAGATTTCATTTCATTCATAAATAAATCAGAATGCATGTCTGAGAAAAATGTGGTTTTATTTTTGAGACAGTGTTTCACTCCATCACCCAGGTCTGATCATAAGCTCACTGCATCCTGAAACTCTTGGCTTCAAGCGATCCTGCCTCAGCCACCCAAAGCACTGAGACTGCAGAGATGAGCCATCGCACCCAGCAAAGAAAATGTATTTCTTTTTTTTTTGAGACAGAGCCTCAAGCTGTCACCCTGGATAGAGTGCCGTGGCATCACAGCTCACAACAACCTCCAATTCCTGGGCTCAAGCGAGTCTCCTGCCTCTGCCTCCCAAGTAGCTGGGACTACAGGCACCCACCACAACGCCCGGCCATTTTTTTTTTTGGTTGTAGCCGTCATTGTTGTTTGGCGGGCCCAGGCGGGATTCCAACCCGCCAGCTCAGGTGTACGTGGCTCAGGAGCCTTAGCCCGTTGAGCCACAGGCGCCGAGCTAGAAAATGTATTTCTAAATGTAACCACCATACCATTATCACCCCTAACAAAATTAACAATAGTTCCCTGACTTAACTGTTTTCTTCTGTCTTTTTCCATGACTTTATATACTGCCTCACCTTGATTTATAAACAAAACGTGGAAAAGCTACAAAAATAAGTGTTTTGTGGTTTATCTAGAAATAATATGGAAAATATTGCTGTTATTTTTGGTGAAGAAATATCCATTTTGTATAGTTTATTTCAATCTAAATAAAATGTGAATTTTGGTTATAAAAAAAATTAACAATAGTTCCTTTATATCCTCTAATGCCCAGATATGTTCTCATTTCATTGGTGGCCTGAGAAATATCCTTTTACTCTTCCTGACCCCTTTATTATTATTATTATTTTTGGAGACCGAGTCTCACTATGTCACCCTCGGTAGAGTGTCATTGCTTCACAGCTCACAGCAACCTCTAATTCTTGGGCTTAAGCATTCTCTTGCTTCAGCCTCCCAAATAGCTGGGACTACAGGCACCTGGCCACAATGCCCAGCTATTTTGTTGTTGTTGTTGTTGCAGTTTAGCAGTTTTGTTTTTTGTTGTTTAGCAGGCCTGGGCCATGTTCGTACTTGCCTGCCTCAGTGTATGTGGCTGGCACCCTAACCACTGAGCCCTGGCGCTGAGCCTGACCCCCTTATTTGATATTACAAACCGCCTCCAGCCTGCTTTCCATTATTATCACCATCTTCCCTAATGCAGATTTTATTTTATTATTTTTTTTTTTTTTGAGACAGAGCCTCAAACTGTCACCCTGGGTAGAGTGCTATGGCATTACAGCTCACAGCAACCTCCAATTCCTGGGCTCAAGCGAGTCTCCTGTCTTCGCCTCCCAAGTAGCTGGGACTACAGGGGCCTGCCACAAAGCCGGGCCGTTTTTTGTTTGCAGCTGTCATTGTTGTTTGGCGGGCCTGGGCTGGATTCGAACCTTCTAGCTCAGGTGTACGTGGCTGGCACCTTAGTCCGTTGAGCCACAGGCACCAAGCCCAGATTTTATTTTTTTATGGTATTGTCCATTTTCCCCCGCTGACTTTCCTCCAAAAATTTATGAGCTCTGTGAGGTTTTGTCTTCACTTGCTGGTACAAAGCAGACTCTCCAGAAATATTAAAGGAATAAGTCAATAAAAATCTGCCATTTACTGAGAATGTTATAATTGCATCATCATCCCCACACTCTCCTCTGAGGTAGGCGTTGTTCTTATCCCCATTTCATACATAGGAAACTGAAGATCAGGAAGTTTAAAGTTTGGGCTGCACAGTATTCTTTCTTATATCTCGTAATCACTCCGAGGATAATCTTCAGTGATCTAAATTTCAACCCCTTGGGATCAGGGCCCTCCTCACTTCTTCCTCTTCCTCACCATTCCTGTTTTCTCCCTCTTCTCCTTAACCCAGCTACCATGGGACTTTTTCATTTCCTAGAGAAAGCCCACACTGTTTCATTTTCCGGTTTGTTTTTTGAGCTTCGTTTTAGCTGTCACATTGGGTGTCTTCTATATTGCCTGAACAGCCCAATGTAAGTCGCCATCAACTGTGGCGACTTCCTCTAAGTGGGTCCCCAGGCACCAGCACGGTGCATCTTCTTCAATATCTTTTACATGGGGTGCGGGAGGTGGGAGGCGACAGCGACCCAGATAGAGCTGGATTATGGTTTTTTTTGTTTGTTTTTTTTTTGAGACAGAGCCTCAAGCTGTCAACCCTGGGTAGAGTACCGTGGCATCACAGCTCACAGCAACCTCCAACTCCTGGGCTCAAGCGAGTCTCCTGTCTCCGCCTCCCGAGTAGCTGGGACTACAGGCGCCCGCCACAACGCCCGGCTATTTTTCTGTTTTGCAGTTCGGCCGAGGATGGGTTTGAACGCGCCACCTTTGGTATATGGGGCCGGCTCCCTACTCGATGAGCCACAGGGTTTGAACGCGCCACCTTTGGTATATGGGGCCGGCGCCCTACTCGATGAGCCACAGGCACCGCCCAATCATGGGGGTCTTGAATGCCGCCACATTGACTTGGAGACTTTAACACGTAAGCGCTTGGGAGCCAGGGAAGGTTCTTGAACAGGGGAAGTGAACCAGTACTTTCTCCATGGGGTCCGTCGGCCTGTCCCTTCCTCTCCGGTCTGTCTTTGGGGAAAGCCTGGTCACCCCTTGGGAAAGCTGCAAGCACAGACGCCAACTGCAAGCGCTTCTGTCGCCCTAGCAACGGCGTCCGGAAGAACCACAGAGACGCAGCCCCAGAGAGCAGAGCGGACGCCCGGGATCAGCGAGGCGCGGAGCGCTAGAGAGGAACCCGGGCCGATTGTCACGTGGGCAGCCGCGCGAAGGCGGGACTTCCGGCGTTCCGGTATTTTTTTTCCGGTTGTTGGCCCCTGGCGGCCCCTCCCGGACCGGGCCGCGCGCCCCCCCGCGGCCCCCCGCGGCCGGGCCCGCCGCCACCATGAAGAAATTCTTCCAGGAGATCAAAGCCGATATCAAGTTCAAGAGCGCGGGACCCGGTCAGAAGCTCACAGAGTCCGCGGGGTTCGTGACGAGCGCAGGGCCTTGAGGCCCTAGGGGAACGCGGATGGCCACGAGAGGGGCGGGGAGTGGCGGCGGCCAGAGTCTAGGGAAGGGGGAGACCTCGGGGGGTGGAGCAGGCGGAGATGGGATCCTGGAGGAGGGGAGCGAGACTTGGGGGGCGATTAGGAGAGGTAGAGAGAAGAGGGGGGGCGTTGGCAGCCTCTGGGAGGAGAGATCTCCGGGGGCGGGGCAGGAGGAGGATCGGAGGGGGTGGGTGAGGGGCGTCGGAGGGCTAGACTGGCAGAAGTTGGTCGTCCGTGGACCTTGGGGCCCAAAGGATGGTGCGGGGGTTTAGATTGGTAGTTAGTCTTAGTGTTCCTGGGAATGGGGATTCTAGAGTACGTGGGAAGACGGGATGAGGGAACGAGGAATTCTGCAAAGCTAGGCAGGGGGGCAGTAGTTGGGAAGGCTGTCTGTGACTGGGGCGCTGGGATGGGCTGGGAAAGGCCTGGGAGGATCGTGGAGGTGGGTGGGTGGAGGTGTGGGACTTCTGACAGGTTGGGTGATGGGCGAGGGAGGGGAGGAGGATGCACAGCCTGATTGGCTTCCTGATTGTCTGGGGAGGACTTGGGAGAAGACAAGGCCCAGGTATTCCTGAGCCTAGAGGGTGGATGGAGGGCCAGGGAAGAGGTGGAGCTGGTAGGCTGAGAGAAGGGAGTCTGGAGGAGCTATTGGCAGCTGAAGGGAGCTGTGCAGGAGGTGGTAGAGATGGAGAGGGGAAGGATGTCAGCCTGGGCGGGTGTTCGTGAGCAATAACAAAAGGGATTGTGAAGAGGTGGGGGGCAGATAGGGGATGGGAGAAGAGGCAGAGGGAGGGGTGAGGGAGGTGGACACAGTGAAAGGCTGGGATGAAGGAGGGAGGGAAGGGCTGGGAAAGCCAAAGTCTCTTCACTGATTCAACAAATAGCAGGTCCCTGGAGCTGCTGAGTCTAGGTGTGACAGGAAGCAAGGGGGCGGGGCGTGTAGGTGACAGCTGGATCCCACCTGGGGCTAGGACAGTGGTTTTTAACCTTCCTAATGCCGTGAACCTTTAATACAGTCCAAAGGGGTCGCGACCCACAGGTTGAGAACCGCTGGGCTAGGAGGAGAGCAGAGGGCTCAGGTGAGACTGGAGACTGAGGGTGTGTGGGAAGTGTGCTTAACATACTGTTTTGAGCTATGGCAGTGGACAAAACAAGACCTGCCATACTAGGGCTCTTGTACTGGGAGCTGATGAATAGATGAACCAATGATGAGCCATCAGAAGGGTTTGGAGCCAGGAAGAAGAGTGAGCAGGATTAGGATAGTGAGCCATGGACAGAACCACAGGTGGTCTTGGAAGGTGTCTGGGAGAAGGTGACATCTGAGCTGGCCCTGGAACAGGGGAGACTCAGCCATGTGGAAATCAGACCCAGCTCTTCTCGGGCCCCCTGTCCTTACCTTCAAGCAAAACATTTTGGGCAGATGGTATGGATAGTGCCAAGGCTCTACATGGGGACCAGCCTGGGCATGGGAGCCCAGTTAGAGAGGAGAGGAATGGGCCAGGCCAAGGAGGCCTTGGGATGTTGTAGTGAATGAGAGGGCCTGGTGCAGAGCTGATGCCTGCTGGCTTAGGTTTCAGAAGGGTCCTCCTGCTGCCCAGGGGAGGGAAATCCATGATGGTCTAGGTCAGCAGTTCTCAACCTGTGGGTTGTGACCCCTTTATAACGATGAAAATACATCTCGGTATTAGGAAGGTTGAGAACCACTGGTCTAGGTGAAGTGTCTTGGGAAATGTTGTTTTCATGGAAAGATCTAGACATAAGTTGGGGCTAGGGTGGGTATATGTGAGTCATTTCCTCTTCAGCCTAAGGTTTTCAGCTGTGAGGAGGACTAGAGAGAGGTAGGGATGGGCAAGAAACAGGTTCCAGCAGGGAATGGTGCCTGTGTATCTGAGCAGACTTAAGGGAGTGAGGGCCTTGAACTGAGAGCCTGGACTCCTAGAAGCTTCCATGGTCCTAGAGCTACTGGTCAGGTTGGGGAGGGCTGCAATTAGAAGGAGGGCAAGATGGAGGAGTTGGAGCAAATCGGGAGCAAGGTGTTCTCTGTGAAGGCATACATTTCCAGGTCATTATGTGCTAAGTAGATTATGGAACCATCTGCCTCATGGGGGTCATTCCAGCAGAGGAAAGAGATTAAAGGAGCATAACCCGGGGCTTAGTGTGCTGTGAAGCACCCAGGGTTGTATTGGTTCTGTTGTTGGCTGGCCCTAGAGTCCTGCCACAAGGACAAGGTGATGTGAGACATGTCTCCTAAATTTCTGTGAACCTCTCATTTTTCAAAAAGGGGATATTGAAACCTTCCTGAGAGCCTTTTCATAGGGGTGATCTAGCTATGTCACACAAAAGGTGCTTAACAGATGAAGCTTAGATGTTAGTGTCCAGGCTCTTTGGGGAGGGAGTGAGAGGAGGACATGAGATTCCTTAGGTGTCATTAACCCCAGGGTGCTGGGGTGGCTTCACAGTGGGAGGCAGGCTACCACACCACTTTACTGATGAAATGCTGAGGTTCAGCTAGGGCTGGACTTGCTCAAAGGGGCAAGGTATCCTGGCCGATAGTGTCTAATTGGCCAGGTCTCAGGAGCTAGGATGGAGCAGAAGATTTTCTGTTCCACCTCACATTTGTTGGCTGTCCTGAGAGGACACTCATGTTCCTGTGTCTCTTGAAAGGGAGAAGGCCCCTAGAGAGAAACCCAACCAGCCAGCCCTCAGGCAGACCCGCCAGGGACCCACTGATGAGGCACAGATGGCAGCTGCCGCTGCCATGGCCCGGCTGGAGCAGAAGCAGCCCAGGGCACGGGGCCCCACATCACAGGACTCCATCCGGAACCAAGGTGGGGGGCTGTTTGTGGGTACCCAGACCTGTGTATAGCTCTGGATGGAAAAGATTACATGATTGATGACAGGTGGGGGGAGGATGTTTAAAGTCACCACTGGAGCATGCCCACCAAGAGGAGTAGGGTGAAGGGGAGCAGTGGCCTCATATGGTCTAGGACCATGGCTACCAGGGGCTTGTGGCAGGAAAGGAGATAGGAACTAAGACGAGAGGATTTGTGGGTGGTCAGGAGAAGACTTTGGGGGACTGTTGGGCAGAGGAGTGGATGCAGGCTAAACCTGACCCACATGAGAGCAGGGGCCTCCATGCCATCCATCCATCCCTACCTCTCTCTCCACTTGTTCCTTTCTTGCAGTGAAAAAGGAACTTCGAGCTGAAGCCACTGTCAGCGGGAACCCGGAGGTTCTAGGAACCAATGTGGTAAAAAGCATGGCTGGCTATAGTACCACATCTGAGGGGTGGCTAGGGCTGGGGGCAGCTTGGACCCTGTGATGGGGCCAGTAAGGGAGGGGGAGACAAGAAGACATGTCACCTGGGTGCTTGGGGCTCCAGGGCTATTGGAAGTCCCACCTTCATGCGGTTGTCATCGGGGACCTTCCCAACTCAGCACCTCACTGCTGGTTTGGGCCCTAAGGGTTGGACTGACCCACATTCGCACAGTGATTAATTGTTCTTGTGAATGCTGCCTTAATTCCATATTGGGGGTGGATACTGTTATAGTTCCCACTTTTCAGGAGAGCATTCTGAAGTTTAGGTTCAGAGGGGTGATGCCACCTGTCTTCTCTCCTATTCCTCAGAACCAGTAAGGGTCGGAAGGAACTACAGTCTGTGACCCCAAAGCCCATGTCCTTGAACTGCTCTCTCCTGCCTGCTGTGGGAGTTAGAGTATAATCAGGGAGGGCGTCCTGGAGGAGGTGGGACTCGAGCTTAGCCAGAAGGCTATTCAAAGCAGCTTAAGGATTCACTTAATTTTAGTGTGAAGAGACCCTAGAAACTGAGGCCCAGAGAGTGGTCAGGGGCATGTTGAGGATACCATGCCTCCTGACTCCCAACCTAGAAGCCCTTCCTCTAGGATGAGCAAAGTGCCCAGGCTGCATTTGTTGAGCGCTTAGTCTGTGTCAGGAGCCCAAATGCTACCTGCTTTCTGTTCCTCACCTTGTTTAATTCTGAGCTGGCCCAGCAGGTACATTTTACATACCAGGGAACAGCCTTAGAGAGGTCCTGTCACTTAGCCAGGGTGTCTCACACGGCAAACCAAGTGGAAGGGCCAGCGTTAGGGCTACAACGTCTGGGTGTAAGGTCTACACTCTCAGGACTATGGCACTTGGGTGGTTCCAAGATGACTTCCTTCCACAGTCTAGACTCAAATGCTTCTGCCACCTCAGGTACCTGAGTCCAAAGAGGAAGGCTCAACCCACCTGGCAGTGCCCGGCGTGTATTTCACCTGTCCGCTCACTGGGGCCACCCTGAGGAAGGACCAGCGTGATGCCCGCATCAGAGACGCCATTCTCTCAGTGAGTGGTAACCCATGTCCCCTCATCCCATCCTCCACTACAGAGCTTCCAGTGTCTGAGCCACCCCCAGCACCCACAGGCAGCATCCATTCTTGGGAAAGTCCTGCAACCACTTTTTTAGTATCTATGTTTTTTTTTTTTTTTGAGACAGAGCCTCAAGCTGTCACCCTGGGTAGAGTGCTGTGGCATCACAGCTCACAGCAACCTCCAATTCCTGGGCTCAAGCAAGTCTCCTGCCTCTGCCTCCCAAGTAGCTGGGACTACAGGTGCCCGCCACAACACCCGGCCATTTTTTGGTCGCAGCCGTCATTGTTGTTTGGAGGGCCCGGGCTGGATTCGAACCCACCAGCTCAGGTGTACGTGGCTGGCACCTTAGCCCATTGAGCCACAGGCACCAAGCCTACCCCCTGTCTTTTTGATAAAGCCATTTTAACTGGGGTGAGATGATATCTCATTTTCTTTGATTTGATTTTCTTTTCTCTGATGACAATGATGTTGAACATTTTTTCATTTGCCTATTGGCCATGTATCAGTCTTCTTTTGAGAAATATCTATTCATATTTTTGGCCTATTTTTAAAATTGCATTATTTGACTTTTTTCCTATCAAGTTGTTAGAGCTCCTTATATAATCTAGTTATCAATCCCTTGTCAGAGGGGTGGTTTGCAAATATTATCCCATTCTGTGGGTTGTCTCTTCACTTTGTTGATTGTTTCCATTGCTGTGCAGAAGCTTTTTTGCTTGATGTAATTTCATTTGTCAAATTTTGCTTTAGTGCCTTTGCTTTTGGGATATTATTCAAGAAATCATCGCTCAGACCAATGTCCTAGAGTATTTCCCCAGCAATTTCTTTTAATAGTTTTATAGTTTCAGGTCTTACATTTAAGTCTTTAATACATTTTTGTTTGATTTTTGTATATGGTGAGAGGGTTCAGTTTCATTCGTTTCATATGGATATCCAATTTCCCCAGTACCATTTATTGAAGGGATTGTCTTTTCCCCAATGCATGTTCTTGGCATCTTTATCAAAAATAAGTTTACTATAGATGCATGGATGTATTTCTGAGTTCTCTATTCTATTCCATTGGCCTATGTGTCTGTTTTTATGCCAAATTATACTATAACTCAGTATAATTATACAACTCTGTAGTATAATTTGAAGTCAGGTAATGTGATTCCTCAAATTTTATCCTTTTCTCTCAGAATGGCTTTGACTGTTCTTTATTTTTGTGTGTTTCCATATAAATTTTAAGATTTTTTCTATTTTGGTAAAGAACATCATTGGTTTTGATGGGGATTGCATAGAATCTGTAGATTGCCTTGGGTAGTATGGATATTTTAACAACACTGATTCTTTCAATCCATGAGCATGAAGTATCCTTCCATTTTTTTGTGTGTCCTCTTCAATTTCTTTCATTAGTGTTTTATAGTTTTTATTGTAGAGATCTTTCATTTTTTTTTTCTTAAGTTTATTACTATGTATTTTATTATATTTGTGGCTTTTGTAAGTGGGATTACTTTCTTGGCTTACTTTTCAGATTGTCTGCTGTTGGTATAAAGAAATATCACTGATTTTTTATATGTTTATTTTGTACCCTGCAATATTAGTTACATTGTTTATCAGTTCTAATAGTTTTTTGGAGTCATTGGGTTTCAGAGTATAAGGTCATATCATCTGTGAACAAGGATCATTTGATCCTTCCTTTTCAATTTGGATGCCTTTTATTTCTATCTCTTGTCTGATTGCTCTAGCTAGAATTCTAGTATTAGGTTGAATAACAGTAGGAAGAGTGGGCATCTTTGTATTTTTGTCTTGTTTTAGATCCTAAAGGAAAAGCTTTAATTTTTCCAATTCAATATGTGTGTCTGTCATATATGGCTTTTATTGGGTTAAGATAAATTCCTTCTATAACCAGTTTTTTTTTTTGAGAGTTTTTATTGATTGGGATATTGAATTTTATCAAGTGCTTTTTCAGCAGTTAATTGAAATGATAGTCCTTTATTCTGTTAATATGATGTATTTTATTGATTAATTTGCATATATTGAACCAATTTTGCATCCATGGGCTGAATCCCACTTGATCCGGATGAATAATCTTTTTAATGTGTTGTGGAATTCAGTTTGTTAGTCTTCTGTTGAGGATTTTTACATCAGTGTTCATCAGAACTATTGGCCTGCCCCAGGCGTGCTATAATCCTAGCACTCCAAGAGGCTGAGGCAGGCAGATTGCTCGAATTCAGGAGTTCAGAGATCAGCCTGATCAAGAGCCAGACTCATCTCTAAAAATAGCCAGGCATTGTGGCAGGCACCTGTAGTCCAGCTGCTCAGGAGGCTGAGGCAAGAGAATCATTTCAGCCCAAGAGTTTGAGGTTGCTTTGAGCTATAATGCCATGGCATTCAACCCCAGGGTGACTAAGTGAGACTGTATCTTAACAAAAAAAAAGAAAAAAGAACAGAACTGTTGTCTTATAGTTTTCTTTTTGTTGTTTCCTTGTCTGGTTTTGGTACCAGGGTAATACAGGCTCTGTAGAATGAGCTTGGGAGTATTTCCTGCTCCTGGATTTTTTTGAATAGTTTAAGTGGCATTAGTATTAGTTCTTCTTGGAATATTTGCTATAATTCAGCATCAAAGCCACTGAGTCCTTGGCTTTTCTTTGATGGGAGATGTTTTATTGCTGCTTCTTTTTACTTTATAGATTTATCCTGGTTTTGGATTTTTCCTTGGTTCAAACTTGGTAGGTTGTATGTATCTAGGAATTTATTTGTTTCTTCCAGCTTTTCCAATTTATTAGGATATGGTTGATCGTAGTAGTCTCTAAGGATCCTTTGAATCTCTGCAGTATTAGTTGCAATTTCTCCTTTTATATACCTGGTTTTATTTATTTGAGTCTTCTTGTTTTTTTTCTTAGTGTGGTTAAAGACTTTTCAATTTTGTTTATCTTTTCTAATAACCAACTTTTTGTTTCATTGATCTTTTTTTGTTGTTGTTTTGATTTTACTTAATTCTGCTCTGATCTTTATTATTTCTTTTGTTCTATTAATTTGGGGTTTGGTTTCCTCTTATTTTTCTGGTTCTTTGAGATGCATTGTTAACTTATTTATTTGAAACTTTTCTTCTTTTTTGATGTAGGTGCTTATTGCTATAAATGTTCCTCTTATTGTTGCATTGGCTGTATTCATAAGTTTTGATAAGTTGTATTTTCGTTTTCATTTGTTTGGAAAAAATTTTTCAATTTCCTCTTTGTTCTATTCATCAATCCTGTGGGGATTTAGAAGCATATTGTTTATTTTCTATGTGTTTTATAGTTTCCAATATTCCTCTAGTTATTGATTTCTAATTATATTCCATTGTGATCAGAGAAAATATTTGAATGTGATTTCAGTTCTTTTGAATTTTTAAAAGACTTGTTTTATGGTCTAACATATCTACCAAGAGAATAGATAGCCAAGAGAATGATCTATGAGTTGAAGAAAAGAATGTATTCTACAACTGTTGGATGAAAACGTTCTGTAAATATCTAATAGGTCCATTTGATCTGCACTGCAGATAGTGTCCAAAACTTCTTTGCTTATTTTCTGTCTGGATGATCTTTCCAATGATGAAAGTCAGTGTAGAGGTTTCAATTATAATTGTTTTGGGGTCAATTTCTCTCTTTAGCTCTGACAATATATGCTTTATATATCTGGGAACTCTAGTATTGGGTACCTATATGTTTATAGTTCTTATATCCTCTTGCTGAATTTAGCCCCTTTATCATTTTATAATGAGCTTCTGTGTCTCTTATGGTTTTTGTCTTGAAATATATTTTATTGGCCAAAAGAATAGCTAGTCCTGCTCTTGCTTTGGTTTCTATGTGTACAGAATATCTTCCCATCTCTTTATTTTCAGTCTATGTGTGTCTTTACAGGTGAAGTGGTTTCTGGTAGATAACATATGGTTGACTCTTATTTTTTTCATCCATTCACCCATTCTATCTTTCAATTAAACTTAGGCCATTCACATTCAATGTCATTATTGACAAATAAGAACTTACTACTGTAGTGTTGTTATTTGACTTCTAGTTGTTTTGTGGTCCTTCTCCCTCTCTCCCTTCCTTCCTTCCTTCCTTTCTGTCTTCCTTTGTATAACAGTGACTTTCTCTTGCAGTGTGCTGTAATTTTTTTGATTTTCACTTTTTATATATCTATTGTACATTTTTTGATTAGAGGTTACCAGGGGCCTTGAAAAGCACATTTTATAACCAATTAATTTAAACAGATGATTCCTTAACTCTGTTTACAAAAACAAACAAGCAAAGAGAAATCTAAAAGAAATTCTATATTTTAACTACATCGTCGTTGCTTTTTGATTTTTTGTTTTTTCAATTTATAAATTTTTATACTATCTCTTTAAAAGTTTTAGTTATTATTTTCAATAGCTTTGTCTTATGATCTTTTTTAATCTCAGATATGAGTGGTTTATACACTGCAATTATGACAATACGGTATTCTGTATTTGTGTACTGTTACCAGTGACTTTTTTAACTTCAGGTGATTTCTTATTGTTCTTTAACATCTTTTTCTTTTAGATCAAAGAGCTCCTTTTAGTATATTTTATAGGACAGATCTGGTGTTGATGAAATATCTCAGTTGTTTTTTTTTTTTTTTTTTTGTCTGAGAAAGTCTTTATTTCTCTTTCATGTTTGAAGCATATTTTTGCAGTATAAAATATTTCAGGGTTAAGGTTTTCTTCCTTCTTCACTTTCAATTTATCATGACACTTTCTCTTAACCTGTAAAGTTTCCTCTGGAAAGTCTGTAGCCATGTGTATTGGAAATCCTTTATATGTTTTTTTTGTTTGTTTTTCTTGCCTTCTTTAGCACCTTTTCTTTCTTTATGACTTTTGGAAGCTTGATTTTTAAATACCTTAAGATAATCTTGTTTGGGTTAAATCTGCTTGGTGTTCTATGACCTTGTTTTACTTGAATATTGATATCTTTCTCTACTTTAGAAAGTTTTCTGTTACTATTTCTTTGAAGAAATTGTCTACCCCAATCTCTTGCTTTACCTCCTTTTCGATATGATATGGCAATATGTTTTGTCATTTTTGATCTAGCATCCTAAGAATCCATTGTTACATATATTCTCAAGGCTTCTATCAGTTAAAAAAAAAAGTAAAATCTTAAAATTTTATCTTGGTGTGAATGGTACAATCTCCTGAGCTATACTTTGCACTATTATCCTGGGGTATTTTGGGTTGGATTACAATTCAGAGTCTGGCAGCAATGAGGGATGGTGGATTAGCATCTTATAGAGAATTAGCATTACTCATAAGACAAATGCCTCAGGTGGGGTCATCACTGAGTCTTCAGCAAAGGGAAAGCTAGTCTCTTCAGTTAGAGCAGGAAGGGCTGCTTCTAATGGCAAGGAAAGTTTATGGAGATTTAGATGTTCTAGGATTTGTCCAAACCTACTAGTATTTTCCCATTATAATCATTAAGTTCCTACTCATTCTTCAGTCAATGCTCTAATTGGCACATAAGAAACCTGGAGAAATTGTGGATTTACAATTGACTTTGTAGCTCTGCAATCCACAGTCATATTTTTGTTCTAATATTAAGTGTTACCAGTTTTGAGATATAAAATGTTTTCTGATTGTTTGACCTTGCCTTAAGTGGGAAATTTAATGTCTGAGCCTGTCATTTTCTTCCTATAAGCTTCCCATTGTAGTCAGTAATAATAGTCAGTAAACAATATCATAGTCTTAATTCCTACTGTAGCAAAGGTCTACTGTATCAGTGACTTGTTATTCCAAAGCCTGGTTTTCTTTTCTTTTTATTTCAAATTAATATAAGGGTGCAAAATTTTAGGTTACTTTGTCCTCACTTCCAAGGTAAAGTTCAAATTGTAGTTGAGCCCTGCACCCAGGAGGCATGCTAAATACCCTCACATTGTAAACATTACGTGAGATCCCATCAATCACCCTCCGCTTTCCTCCCTCTCCTGTATTTCCTCTCCCCTCCCATTTGCTGGGTTTTATCATTTGTGTGGGTGTGTAATTGTTTATATAGTTTATATATAATTGTTTCATATTAGTATTGAGTACATTGGGTTTTTTAATCCGTTCTTGAGATACTTTACCTAGAAGAATGTGTTTCAGCTTCATCCAGGCTGAAACAAAAGATCTAAAGTCTCCACCTTCAAGAACGTCCCTTGCGATCACCTGGCCCCACATCCCACACGAGCTGGGTTTCTGCAGGGCTGCTATCCACCAGGAACTCTGCCTGTGGCCGCCAGGCCCCCAACCAGGGCCACTCCCAGCAACTGCACGAACCTCCGCCTGGCACCCACGGGGCCTCCGCAGGCCTGCCTTCTTCTAGGGACCCCAGGGGCGACTGCCAAGCCTCTCTGCAAGGCCACTCCTGGCCAAAAACCTCCCAGACAACTGCATAATCCTCAGCCCACCACTTGAAGGCCCAGCCATAACAGCAAAAATAACCATGGGGTGGAATCAACGGAAAAACTCTGGCAACATGAATAATCAGAGTAGACCAACTCCTTCAAGTAAGGACAAGGCAGA
>CAUYRH010002947.1:0-25839 GCA_963574655.1 Perodicticus potto
CTCTCACCATTAACTAAGATAGACTCTCACTGGATTAAAGACTTAAACTTAAGACATGAAACTATAAAAATTCTAGAAGAAAGTGCAGGGAAAACTCTTGAAGGAATCGACTTGGGTGAATATTTTATGAGGAGGACTCCCTAGGCAATTGGAGCAGTATCAAAGATACACTACTGGGACCTGATAAAACTAAAAAACTTCTGTACAGCCAAGAACATAGTAAGTTTAGCAAGCAGACAGCCCTCAGAATGGGAGAAAATATTTGCAGGTTATGCCTCCGACAAAGGTTTAATAACCAGGATCCACAGAGAACTCAAATGTATTAGCAACAAAAGAACAAGTGATCCCATCTCAGGATGGGCAAAAGACTTGAAGAGAGACTGCTCTAAAGAAGACAGGCGCACGGCCTACAGACACATGAAAAAATGCTCACCATCCTTAATCATCAGAGAAATGCAAATCAAAACTACTTTGAGATATCACTTAACTCCAGTAAGATTAGCCCACATGACAAAATGCCAAAACCAGAGATGCTGGCGTGGATGTGGAGAAAAGGGAACACTTCTACACTGCTGGTGGGAATGCACACTAATACGTTCCCTTTGGACGGATGTTTGGAGAATACTTAGAGATCTAAAAATTGACCTGCCATTTGATCCTATAATTCCTTTACTAGGTATATACCCAGAAGACCAAAAATCACATTATAACAAAGACATCTGTACCAGAATGTTCATTGCAGCCCAATTAATAATTGCTAAGTCATGGAAGAAACCTAAGTGCCCATCGACCCATGAATGGATTAATAAATTGTGGTACATATATACCATGTAATATTACGCAGCCTTAAAGAAAGATGGAGACTTTACCTGTTTCATGTTTACATGGGTGGAGCTGGAACATATTCTTCTTAGCAAAGTATCTCAAGAATAGACGAAAAATTATCCAATGTACTCAGCCCTACTATGAAGCTAATTTATAGCTGTTGTATGAATGGTATAACCCAACTATAACACAAGAATATAGGGAAAGGGGCAAGGGTAGGGAAGGGAGAGGGGAGGTTGGGACGGAGGGAGGGTAATTGGTGGGGCCACACCTACGGTACATCTTAGAAAGGTACAGGTGAACCTTGCTACATGCAGAATACAAATGTCTTCATATAATAACGGAGAAATTGCCAGGAAGGCTATGTTAATCAGTTTGATGAAAACAGTTAAGATTGTATATGAAACCAGCACATTGTACCCCTTGATTGCACTATTGTACACAGCTATGATTTAATGATAAAGATAATTTAAAAAAAGTTGAGCTGTAATAAACAATCTAGTGCAAATATTCTTATGATAAAGTGATTTTTTTTTCTTCTGGGTGGATGCCTAGTAATGGAGTTGTGGGATCAAATGGAAGATCTATTTTGAGTTTTTTAGGATTCTACATACTTCTTTCCAAAGAGTCTGCATTAGGTTCTTGTAAATGAACCACCAACAGTTTAAATGTGTTCCCTTCTCTCCACTTCTGCACCAGCATCTGCAGTATTAGAACTTTTTGATGTGGGCTAATCTGATTAGAATAATGTAATATCTCAAGGTGATTTTGATTTGCATTTTTCTGATAATTAGGGATGATAGGTGTTTTTCATGTGTTTTTTGGATATTCACCTTCATGAGAGAAGGTTTTGTTCATATCTCTTTCCCAGTGATAGATGGGATTGTTTGCTCTGTTTTGTAAATTAATTTGAGTTCTCTCTAGATCCTATATATTGAATCACCAGTTTTGTAACATGCAAATATCTTGTCCCATTTTTAGGTTTGCCTATTTACTTTAATTGTTGTGTCATAAGCTGTGCATAACCTTTTCAGATTAATTAACTCCTATTTGCTAATTTTTGTTGTTGCGATTGCCAATGAAATCTTTTTCATAAAATCTTTCCCCAGGCCAATATGATCAAAAGATTTTCCCACTCTTTCATCTAGGATTTTTATCATTTCATATCTTAGATTTAATTCTTTTATCCATCTTGAGCCAATGTTTTAAGTAGTGAAAGGTGTGGGTTCAGTTTTAGTCTTTTACCCCGTGGTTATCCAGTTCTGCCAGCACCATTTATTGAATAGGGACTTTTTTCTCCACTGTATGCTTTTGTTTGGTTTATTGAAGATCAGATGGCAATAGGAGACTAGTTTCATCTTTAAGTTTGCTTTCTGCCCCACATATCTGTGTCTCTATTTTTTGTGCCAATACCATCTATTTTGATCACTGTGGACTTGTAATATAGCCTGAAGTCTGGAAGGGTAATGCCTCTGGCTACTAAGAATTGCTATATAGGGATATACAGGGTTTTCTCTGGTTCCATACTAAACAAAGCACTATTTTTTTCCCAGCTCTTCAAAGTATGATGTTGATATTTTAATGGGGATTGCAATAATATGTAGATTACTTTGGGTAGTATAGACATTTTCACAATGTTGATGCTTCCTAGCCAAGAGCCATAGTATGGTTTACCATTTGTAAATGTCTTCTGCTATTTCTTTTCCCATGGTATCATAATTCCCTTTATAAAGATCCTTCACCTCTTTTGTTAGGTATATTCCTAGGTATTTCATTTTCTTTGAAGCTACTGTGAAAGGAATTGTGTCCCTGATTTGCTTCTCAGTGTGTATGTTATTGGCATATACAAAGGCTACTTATTTGTGGAGATTAACTTTGTACCAGGAAATGTTACTATATTTCTTGATCACCTCCAGGAGTCTTGTAATTGAGTCTCTGGGGGGTTTTAAGTACAAGAACATATCATCAGCCATGGGCAGGAGTTTGACTTCCTCTGCCCTCATTTGGATGTCCCTAATATCTTGCCTGATAGCTTTGGCTAGAATGTACAGAACTACATTGAAAAGTAGTGGCAAGAATGGGCAACTTTGTCTGATTCCAGTTCTAAGCTTTCAGTTTTACTCTAATCAATATGACATTGGGTATCAGTTTTTCATGGACAGCTTCAATTAGTTTAAGAAATGTGCATTACTGCCTATTTTTTAAAATGGTCTTGTTAGAAAAGGATGTTGAATTTTGTCAAATTTTTTTCTACCTCTACTGAGAGGATCATATGGTCTTTGCTTTTGCTTCCATTTATGTGGTGAATTTCATTTATGGATTTACATGTTAAACCCACCTTATATCCCTGGGATAAAGCCTACTTGATCGTGATGTATAATTTGTTTAATGTGTATGGGTAATCTATTTGGTAGGATTTTATTGAGTATTCATTAGTGAAATTGAACTGCAGTTCTCCTTTTTAGTTGGGTCTTTCATTGGTTTTGCTATCAAGGTGATATTTGCTTCATAGAATGTGTTGAGGAAGGTTCCCTCCTTCTCAGTGTTTTGATATAGGTTCTGCAGTCAGGTACAAACTCATCTTCAAATGTTTGAGAGAATTCTGGAGTGAAGTTGTCTGGCCCAGAGCTTTTTGGGGGAGGGAGCTTTTTTATAGTTTCTTCAATTTCAGTGCTTTATATTGGTCTGTTTAACAGATCTCTTTCTTCCCTGTTAGGTCTAGGGAGCTGATGTGATTTTAGGTATTGGTCCATTTCCTCCATGTGATCAAATTTCTAGGTCTAGAGTTTTTTGTATTAGTCAGAAATAATCTCTTGCATCTCTATAATGTCTGTTGTTATTTCCTCTTTTCCATTACTGATTGAAGTTATTAAATAATTTACTTTTCTATTTATGGTTAATCTGGCAAACGGTTTATCAATGTTGTTTATCTTTTTGAGGATCTAACTTTCAGTTTCATTAATTTTATGAATGATTCATTTTTAATTTCATTTATTTCTGATTAAATTTGAGTAATTTCTTGTATTCTGTTAGGTTTGGGATTGGATTGCTCTTTTTTTAACCACTACCTTGAGATGTTTCATTAGGTTGTTGGTGCATTCTCTTTCTATTTTTCGGAGGTAAGCATCTAATGTGGTAAATTTCCCTCTTAGTACTGCTTTTATAATATTCCACAGATTTTGGTAGCTGTGGCTTCCTTGTCATTATGTTCAAGAAATCTCATAATTTCCTTCTTTCTTTTCTCCTTGACCCAACTAACATTTAGTATGAGGTTGGTTAGTTTCCAAGCCTTTGTGTGGGGATGGAAAATTTTTGTTGGGGTTGAGTTCCACTTTTATTCTCTTGTGGTCATAAAAGATACCAGGTATAATTTCAGTTCTTTTTATTTTGTTGAGGTTTGATTTGTGTCCTAGGATATGGTCAATTTAGGAGTGTGATCCATGGGCCGACAAGAACATATTTTAATTAGCTTTGAGATGGTATGTTTTGTATATATCTATTAAGCCCAATTGTTGTAGGGTTGCATTTAAGCAGTTTGTATCTTTATTTAGTTTCTGTTTATAGGATCTGTTCAATTCTGTCAGAGGAGTGTTGAAATTCCCAGTTATTACAGTTTTGTAGGATATTGTTCAGACCAGTTAGGGTTCATTTCATAAATATTAAACCATTTAAGTTGGGTGCATAAATATTTAAAATTGAAATGTCCTCTTGTTGTATTGTTCCTTTGAGTAGTACATAGTGACCATGTTTGACCTTCTTCACTTTAGTTGCTTTAAATCCACTTGTATTTGAAAATAAGATTGTAACCCCCCCTTTCTTCTGATTTCCATTTGCCTGAAGTATTGTTTTCCAACCCATCACCCTGAGTCTTGTTTTGTCCTTCAAAGTTAGGTGTTTCCACGAGACAATATTTAGATTGCTTGTGCGTTTTTATCCAATCAGCCAGCCTGTGCCTCTTCAGTGGGGAATTCAAACCATTCACATTTATTGAGAGAATTGGTAATTATGGTGAAGATATATTAATCTTATTTTATGAAAGTCTGTAGCTTAGTTTTATCATTTGCACCATTGTGGAAACTAGGTTTTGTCCTTTAGTTTCTGGGTGTCTACTTTGCTGGTGGTCCACTGTGATGATCAGTGTGAATAACAGGTCTGAGTGTTTCCTGAAGAGCTGGTCTTGATGTGGTGAATTTCCTCAATGTTTACATGTTAGTAAAGGATTTAATTTCTCCTTTGAATTTAAAGCTTAGTGTAGCAGGATACAGACTATTGTTGTATTGTTCCTTTGTCTTCTGTTCTGTACATGTCTAATAAGCCCAATTGTTGTATGGTTGCATTTAAGCACTTTGCATCTTTGTTTAGTTTCTGTTTAGAGGATCTGTTCAATTCTGTCTGAAGGCATTAAAGTCTCTAGATATTATGGTATTGTAAGATACCAGGCTGAAAACTCTTTTATATAAAAAGGCTAAAGGTAGATGAGAACTGTCTTCTTTTTTTTTAGAGATTGAATCTCACTTTGTTGCCCTTGGTAGAGTGCTGTGGTGTCACAACTCACAGCAACCTCCAGCTGTGGGGCCTAGGCAATTCTTTTGCCTCAGTCTCCCAAGTAGCTGGGACTAAAGGTGCCTGCCACAACACCTGGCTATTTTTTTGTTGCAGTTTGGTTGGGGCAGAGTTCGAACCCACCACCCTTAGTATATGGGGCCAGTGCCCTACTCACTGAGCCACAGGTGCTGCATGAGAACTGTCTTTTAGATTGAAAAGTTTCAGTGGACAAAAGTCCACTGTCACCCTGATACATCTGTCCCTGATAGTCAATTGGTGCTTATTCCTAGCTGCTTGCAAAATTTTCTCTTTCATTTTGACCTTGGATAGTTTAATTACTATGTGTCTTAGAGATGCTCTGTTTGTGTTGCGCTGAACCAGTGTTCAATATCTCTATAAAAGGAGTGTGTCAGAATCTTTGGTGATGCTGGGGAAATTTTAATTTATGATATCTTCTAGTAGAGCTTCCATTCCTTTGGGTCTGTCTTCCTTTTCAGGGATACCTATAATTCATATGTTTGAACACTTTATGACATCCCATAATTCTCTAAGCAATTGTCTTACTTTTACTTTCTTCTTTTCTACCTCTAAATGCCTGAGTTAAATAGAGGTCTTACCCTCTATTTCTGATATTATTTTTTCTCCATGGTGTAGCCTGTTATTGATACTTTTTATGCATTTTGAAGTTCCCCAAATGACTCTCTTTCAAATCTTAAGCTCTGATGTATCCAGTCCAATTTCATAATGTCTTCCATTCATTTCTTATGTCACTTTTTGGATTTCTTTTAGGCAATTTTGCACTTTCCCTTCAATTCCCTTCATCATTTTTGCCATCCATGTCCTAAATCCCCTTTCTTTCATTTTAATTTCTTCTTTCTTTCTTTTTTTATTTCAGAGTCTCACTTTGTTGCCCTAAGTAGAGGCCCATGGCATCATAGCTCACAGCAACCTCAAACTCATGGGGTTGAGTAATCCTCTTGCCTTGGTCTCCCAAGTACCTGGGGACTACAGGCACATGCCACAACACTCAGCTTGTTCATAATTTGTTTATAGGTGGGATTCACTGTACTAGTTACCTCATGGTCCCTTGAGGAGAGTTGATGTGTTCTGGTTTTTCATATTGCCTAAATTATTTGTTGTTTCCCCCTCATGTGTATTTTCTTCTTGTTTACTTCTTTTCTGTACTTTTTTCTCTCACTTCCCCCTTCTCTTTAAAATTCTTGTCTCTATACTTAGGTTTTGGAGTAGCCTTTTGGTATAGAGCCCAAAGGAAGAGACGAATAATGAAAATAATGTGCAGAAAGCAAACAAAGAAAGAAAAAGGAAAAAACTGTGAATAGAACAAAAAAGGAGAGAAGAAGGATGGAAAGAGCAAGACTGGAATAATAGTGATATTTGACAGGGTGCTTTGACCCACAGTCCTACAATTCCAGGACTCTGGGGTTCTGAGCCTTCTGAGGCAGATGAGTCCCTTGAAATTATAAGCTCCTTAACAGCCTAAGCGAAAGCAGGACTCTACCTCTGCCAAATACACAGGAAAATCATGGTGTGTAATGATGGTGACATACTGGTACAATCCTTCAGAAGGCCAAAGCTTGAAGGATGCCCTAGACTAGGGGCTGAGCCAAGTCAATGGCCTGGGACTGGGCCTCAGAGCAAGGCTCTGTTCCATTATTAGAATACAGAAAGAAACAGAACAAACCAGACCAGAAAAAAAAAAAAGAAATAATAATAATAATAAATTAAGAAAATTAAAAATAAAATTGTGAAAGTGTGAAAAAGAGAGATATCTTAGTTATTGTTTGAAAAACTTTTGTGGGAATGATGAGAAAAGTAGAAAAATCTTTTTTAAAAAGAGAAAGAAAAAAAGTAGAAAAATATAAAGAAAAAAAGAAAAAAGAAGGCAGTAAAACTATACAAAAATAGAACCTTGATATTTAAGAAAGAAAAAAATGAAAATACAGCAAAACAAAAATTCAAAAAAAAGAAAAAAGGAAAAAATATATACATATATATTGCAATATATTAACTGGCCATAAGGTGATGTGATGTTCAAAGAAGATATGGGAACAAAAAAAAAGAAAAAAGATATATAATGCAATATATTGCCTGACACCAGATGGTGATCTTGGGTTAGGAGACACAAAACATTTATGGCTGATTTTGCTGTATAAGATGGATGCCTGATGCCACTATCTAGTAGTCAAGGAGACCCGGTCCTTTCTTCCCGATTTATTTGCCCTTAATCAGGGCTTGGTTTTTAGTGTGTTTAATCCCCACTGGGCTGGGAGCCTGAAGCTCTCACCAGACACTCAGGAGACATGCCTTGACTTTCCAACCAATACCCCTTGGCTACAAAGGGGTATGCACAGGGTTGCAGGAGCTGCCTAGCTGACCCTAAGGGTAGCCACCTGAGCTCAGCAGACACACCAAATCTGGCTACCACTTAAAATCCTGCACTGCAGCCCTCCCACAATGGCAGTCCCCTGCTAGCAGCCAAAATGATGAAGGTTCCACCTTACCTTGAGGTTCCACCTTAACCTTGGCCAGGTGCCATTCAAGTCACTTGCTCATTCAAGCTCTCCTATGACAGCTCTGATGAGCACCCAAGTCCCAAAAAACTGCTACAAGCCTTCCCTGTCTCTAGCTCTCTGACAGTGAACCAGATAGGCTCTGCATACATCCAGGCAATTGCCCTCTATTCTAGCCTTCCACTTCTCCTGACCTCATCCTTGTTCCCGGAGTCCCCATTTTCTCACTGTGCCTCTGGAAAGATGCATTTGGGCAGGACACTCTAGCCAGAGGTTACTGGAGTCCTCTCTCCCAGATGTCACCATTAGTGGCTGCTGAGATGCTGTCTCTAGTCCACCATTTTTTACTGCCTCCATTTTTTTTTTTAAATAAAACTCCTTTAGAGTTTTTCTCAACTTAGTTAGGCTGAGTCAAGTGTAGCCTTTATACTGAAGCTAATTTAAGCCTAATACCAAATTTTAGGCCTTTTGAAGCCATTAGCTAACTAATGCCTAGTATTTTACAAGTCTTTTTACTCTGACTGGTAGTATATGAAATATTATTATCCTTTGATAATTGATAATTGTGTAGTTAATGCTTTCTAGTACTTCTTTTCCCAGTTTGGGGGAGTGTTTCTTCTCACACATGAAAAAAATTACTCTGCCAAAAATTCAGGCAAAATCCTGAAAAGATCAACATTTCCCTTTTTCTCTCTCTCTCCTCTGTCTTTTACCCTATCCCATGCTATTCCCTCCCCACCCTCTGGACCTTGGTTTTCTTCTCCCCACCTCAACCTCTCTTACACTCTGTCCTATGTATTATAGTTGCTCCAGCCTCCTCAAACTCCAATTTCTGTTATCTTAATTCAACTCAGGCCACTCTTTTGGATTCCTCTTGTATTGCAACATAGAAGCTGCTTACTCTTGCATTTTTTTTTTTCATTTCTCAGAGACTACTATTCTGTACTGTTTTCTAATGTCAAAACTAGTTCTTTCACATAGTTTATTGGTATAGTGATATTCCTGTTGCAGTTAACCTTTAATGGATGGTATATAAGACCAGTATATCAGTTTCAAGTCAATATTCTACAAAACTTTATGCCTACCTGTTTATTCTCACTGTTATTTTCCTATTTTAGGTTCTCATCACTATTTATGTAAACTCAAAAGGCACTTCGGTCTGATCATCATGTTGTTACTTCCAGTCTCTACATTATATCACACTGGCACCAGAATGATCTTTTCATGATGAAAATCTAAAGGTTTATTTGTTTTTTCCAAATACTTGTCAATAATCTCCTTGATGGCAAGGATGATATTTAGCAACTAGTAAGTATTAAATGATAAATCAGCTTTCATGGGGAAAAAAAAAGTAAGATAACTGATATTTGCCCATTACCATAGTATAAATATTCCCATCACGATCATTTGCAAACTGCCAGTTTATTGTTAGTGAAGTGGACTTCTGAAGGGATGTACATAATTAGCTTTCTTTAAGCAGAAAAATTTAGCACCAGCTCATTTGATGTTTAATTCTTAGTAGGTTCTTGAAAAATGTTTCTTGAATGAAAGACTTTTATTATCTGTATTAAAGTATAAGAACATAATGAAAACTAGGACCAACTAACTAAATAGCTAATGTTAATGCAGCCTCCCAAAAACATCATTAAAAAGATTCATGCATCTAGTTAATTAGGAAAAAGGGGGATCTGAGTTACCGTTATGCATGTATTTATAATTTTGGTGTTTAAATACTGATCTTCCCATGAAAATTAAGTAGAACCTTGCTGAGAAGTTAGAAAAATAAAAAGTTAATTGAATAACTTTATAATTATTCTGCCTTGTCAACAAGAACTGTGAGGCCATAGGTAAGCTTTACAAAATAAAATGAATGAATCTGAGCATGTGTAAAAACTTCATTTTCCTACATCTAGCACTTTTAATTTCAAGAAGATTTTCAAAGAATAATCATTAGGTCTGATAATGATAAACACCAGTAAAAACATTCTGTAACACATAATAAAGAGGAAATGTTGGAAATAGCCTACTTTAAGGATTTCAGATATTCAAAAGCTAGAAAGTTGTGTTAGGAAGCTGTAATTGTTAGACAATCCATGGACATTGGCAAATTATCCTCACCCACATATCTTTCTAAGTTTGATTTCCTATCCACATAATCCCACTTCATTTTCACTACTTGATAATAATATGTATTAACTAGAAATATCGATCTATTTAGATAGGTGGGGTCAGAGAACTATTGAGAAGTAAATATATATTTCATGCATGCATTACATTCGGTACAGAATTGTGTTCTTACCCTTGGTTTCTAGATAGGTAGAAAGTGTTCCTAAGTAGTCCAATAGATCCTACTCAAACTCCCTAAACAGCCAGGCAGGAAATAGTTCTAACTGGGATGTAGGGGACCTGGGAGCAAGGGAGGACCTTGCTTGGGGTTGCAGGAGAGATAATAGTTAGGAACCTAAGGCAAAATCCAGTTAAGTTGACCTTAGCCATGAGAACGAATACAACCAATGGAAGGTCAACAAAAGTCCTAAAAGTATGATTTGTCTCTGTCTCTTCTATGTACTTCCATTTAGTCTGTTTTTCATGGAAACCACTTATGAAAGTAGCTATATATTTATAGTTACTTTGTATAATAGCCTGGACATGAGAAAAGGAGAAAATAAATAATATCAAATACATAACATAAATTCTTATTAATGTCATATTAAAATAGGAATTTTTTTTAATCTTTAAAACCAGTACCCAGTGACACTCATTAAGATTTATACTACATATTGAATATAATGCCAACACCAGTTACAAAGCTATGCCCTAAATAATTGCTGAAGATGAGGTGATAACCTGCTCCCAATCTTTCTTCATAATTTAAGGTTACATAATTTATTTTTTAACAATTGCTTTTGGAAAACAAATCCTATGGGCTGTTTTAGAGAATACCATTTCAAATATTTTTTTTCATACTCGTGTGAGAGGAAACAGCATAGATCTGGTCTTTTTAATTAGAGGTCATGAGAAATCGCCATAGAAATGTTAGGCTTTGAAATGGCTTTCTCTGACAGAGTTGTTTACAATGTTTTTCCCATTTCTACTCATGACTATTTTTTTTGTTTGTTTTTTTGCATAGCGACTCGTAAGTCAATAATATATATGTCTTGACACTACATTAGGAATTTATTTATCACTTAGCTCTCCCAAATGACTCTGCCTCTCCTGAGGGAAATGAAAGAAATACAAAAACATTGAAAATACTCCTTTATTTGAAGCATTATGTAAAAACTACTAACATTCTACCTCAAGAAGAATTTGGTGAAATAATATGTTTAAAAGTTTTTCTAACATAATCAGAATAAAAATCCTGGAATGTCAGTGACTTATAACTAAGTGAGAATGCAAATGTCTATCTGGCCAAGAAGGGTAGGGGTATCATTTATAGGTAATTAATTTACTAAATTACTCCAATTTTAATATATTTTATTTTAAAAGGATAGAAAGGTTGAAGCAGACCTCCCCTCTGATGGGAAACAGACAAGGTCAGTAGGATTTGCAAATGTAGTCATATGGAAGGATGCAGGGTCAGGGCTGGGCCAGACATGTGCCTCCTTTTCATCTATTCTTCTTATTTGGTAACATATGCAAACATGTCCACTCCACTCTCTAACTCTCCTAGTCTCCCACCATTAATATTTCCAGTTTTCCAATTTTATCAGATTTGTATATTTCACTCCACCTCGATTTTCTCAAAATCCAAACTTTCTGCCTAAATCAAATGACTGCAAATGCTTATACAAAATGTAAATTCTGAGTCCCACCTCCAGAGAGCATCTGAATGAGAATTGCTGGGAGTGAAGTCCAGGTATTTGCACTTCTAACAAGCACCTGCTATGACTCTTATGGACACTTTAGATTTAAAAT
The DNA here is from genome assembly GCA_963574655.1 of Perodicticus potto. Lineage (NCBI taxonomy): Eukaryota > Metazoa > Chordata > Mammalia > Primates > Lorisidae > Perodicticus > Perodicticus potto. The sequence continues at coordinate 11,820 of CAUYRH010002947.1, forward strand.
AGATGATACTGATCTTTGGTCATAGCAGTAGAGCCATTAGGAATGATAGCAAAACCCATTTACATTATGAGTTAGCCTTGATCTGGGCAAAAACTATAATTACAACAAGAAAAAAACCCACAATGAATTGGAATTAGCTCGAAATGAATTACTATAAAGTCTAACAGAATCAAGAAAGTCTAGAAGGCCTTGGCTTCCCAAATTTTCAAGATTGCCCCTCATTTTTGATTCTGAATAAGGTATAAAGCAAGAAAATCAGCTTTAGATACACATTCTATTTCTCAAACATGATCAAGATATTTTATAAATTTAACAAAAATTGTGCGTAGTGTAAATGCTATGAATAGTGTGAAATTTTTCAAGTTCACTGAATTTTTTTCTACTTTTAAAAATGATAATTGAAACAGATTGGAAAGCAGAGTTTGTCATTTGAACTCTTGGGATTACTTGTGAAGACAGATCTATAAAAAAATAAGTATGAAAGAAAAGAAGGAAAGAGGAGGGAAGAAATAAAGGAAAGAGGGAAGGAAAGAAAGAAGGAAAGTAAAGGATGGAAAGAAGGGGAAGGAAGAAGAAAATAATGAAAATGTGAAAAACTTCATATTCATAAAATCAAATACAGAAGAACTTCTGTAATTTGACTCCTCAAGGGACTGTAACAAACTGGTAAACATACAGAGGTGATCAATATTAGGAATTAGGCCTACTGTACAGATATATACATGTGGTGCATTTCTGACACATGAAAATGAAGTCAAATTAAGGAGGTAGTCATCTATGGAGGTTCTACTGTACAGCTTTCTTTCAAATGTTATCCCACTAGTTTCCCCTTATATTACACGGACCTTTCTTTCATAACATTTTGTTGTTTTATTCTTTAAAGGAAAGTTTCTTTAAACTCCATAGTATATTGAAACATCAGTTGAAATGATCAGATTTAGCAACTACAAAATGAGGAAAAAAATAAGTCCATGTTTATGTAAAAACATAATTTCTATAAAAACATTAATGTGAATCCATTATTTCTGTCAAGTACAAATTGCACCAGACAAAGCAAAACATACAAAGAAAAATTTATTCAGGACTTGCAAAAGGGGTGAGAACACATGTAGTGAGAATAAGATGGAATGAGGTTAGTGGCTGAGAAGACACAGCTGGTCTAGTTGGTTTAAGTCCTAGGTGACCTTCACCTCATGTCTTCCATCCTTGTTGTTTTATAAATTTGACTTTAACCCAGAAGTTTATATCTTCAGTAGTTTAAGGCAATTGATTTATGAGATTAAATTTTGAATTGGAATTTTTTTATGTGGGTCAGGGATTATGTCAATTATTGTTTATTATGGGTCATGGCAAGTACTATGTTAAGTACTGTTGTTTAAGATAAGAGTTAGTATGGTTCATGCTTTTAACTTTTATGTATAAAACTGTGATTGTGGAAATGGAAGAACAAAACAGTCTTAGGCTACCATCACTGTTCTCCAGAATTGCTGGCCTTCTGACAAGTCACATTTGGTGGACCTATCCCTGTCTCTGCATATTGGCTGACAGTGACAGGCAGCTAGACCTTCCTTATCTGGTGGCAACAGGAGTCGAAGTCTATAGCAATAGAGGAGAGAGATTGAACTAAACACTGTTAAAAAAGGGGTTGGGGAGTTTTCAAATTCTGCAGTAAGCTAGTGGAAAATCTTAGGAGGAAGTTATGAGAGAGGCTGACACCTGTGCTTGCTAATTTGTACTTGAAGAAGTTAGGCTACTACCTTCCCACAAAGACTGGGGAGATAGAAGCACTGTCTTTCTTCATGATAAAATCTAGAAAGGATGACTCCCAGTTCCTTGAGAAAGACATATCTGAGTTATAGCACTGGCAAGAGGCTGAAAGAGGATTTATATCTTGAAGAGGCAGAGGATCAACACTTCCCAGCTTTTTAAAGACTCCAAGAAAAGGGAGGTTAGGGGCCTATTGTCATGAAGAAACCGCATAATGTTCAGGAAAGACCAGGAGAACAATAATGTCACCTTGTTCAGTTGACTTTGTTTAAGCTTTTCAGATGATGAAGAACTTTTATATGCATTATTTATGCACTATAATTTTTATTAGACGTTGAGTCACACTGGTCCAAACTTTATTTCATCTAAATATCATGGACGTAGGTTATTTAATTCTAAGACTGACTTAACTGTCCTATCTAGTATCCTTAAATTGCTTGATCATCTGTTAATTTAAGCAGAAACTGCCTCTTTAAAGAAGATTTTAGTTTTTGATTTTGGTTAAGAATAGCATTTGGCAAGCAGTCCCTCATAGGCATCCTCAACCTTTTTAAACAGGGGGCCAATTCACTGTCCCTCAGACTATTGGGGGCCGGACTATAGTTTAAAAAAAAAACTATGAACAAATTCCTATGAACACTGCACATCTTATTTTGAAGTAAAAAACAAAACGGGAACAAATGCAATGCACACCGAAGCATGTGGCCTGCGGGCTGTAGTTTGAGGACCCCTGCTGTCTAGTACGACCTCTCTTTCTTTCTTTTCTTTTTTTTTTTTTTTTTTGAGACAGAGCCTCATGCTGTCACCCTGGATAGAGTGCCGTGACATCACAGCTCACAGCAACCTCCAACTCCTGGGCTCAAGCAAGTCTCCTGCCTCTGCCTCCCAAGTAGCTGGGACTACAGGTGCCCACCACAACACCCGGCCATTTTTTCTTTGGTTGCAGCCGTCATTGTTGTTTGGCAAGCCCCAGGCTGGATTCGAACCCGTCAGCTCAGGTGTACATGGCTGGCGCCTTAACCCGTTGAGCCACAGGCACCGAGCCCAACCTCTTTTTCTTTCTCACAAAAATTCCTGAGACTGAAAAGAGGCAAATTACCTACAACTGCAGCTAAAGAGAAGGAAACAGAATCCATCCATTGGCAGAATCCAGCTGGAACTGGTGAAAACAATTAGCTTGCTTATCTTGGGTCATCCTCATTAGGAGCCGCCTTGAGAAGGTTAAATGCCATATGCCCCTATATCACGCACTGTCACATGAACTCAAAACCCAGGATCTGTAAAAAAGGTCAATATCCTTTAATATATTGGGAACATTGTTTTTCTATCCTACTTTCTCACCTCACACACAACCATTTGGAGACTCTGAAGTTCGAAAAGTCACCAGATAGGAAGTAAGGGTAACTGTGGCAGTACTCTGCAAGCAGAGGGTTATACAACCATATAAGTAAAGTGTTGTTGAAAGGCCTGCTGAAGGAAAGTAATCTGGTAGTGATGCATAAGCACCTAATCAATCAGATAACAACCTTGAAGTGACACATGAGTAAGCTTTTAAAAAAATCATTCATTTTCCAGCCTTTGGCACATATTTGAATTTGGATCTGTTGATCTTAGCAGAATCTTCTCTTACTCATAATGACTGACATTCTGCACAGATGAAGTTAATGATAAAATTACAACTTGTTTATAACACAGTGCATTAAAGTGACAGTGTTGAATGCACTGTTATTGTGGAATGAGCCCTGTTATGCCAGAAAACAGAGACGGTTAAAGACCTCCAGCCCACTTTGTGTTTCAGCCATAAAACCATATTCTTCCAACACTTACTATAAAGCCAGGCACAAAGATGTTGAGTGGACGAACATGTTGAGTAGTTGAATCAATTTTTCCTTTTTTTGAGACAAAGTCTCACTCTGTTGCCCTGAGTAGAGTGCTGTGTGGCTTACAGCCACCTGAAACTCTTTTTTTTTTTTTGGCTGGGGCGGGATTGAACCCGCCACCTCCAGTATATAGGGCCAGCGCCCTACTCACTGAGCCACAGGCGCCGCCCAGCAACCTCAAACTCTTGAGCTCAAGCAATCCTCTTACTTCAGTCTCCAGAGCAGCTGGGACAATAGGCACCCTGCTAGTTTTTCTATTTTTAGTTAAGATGAGGTCTGCTTTTGCTCAGGCTGTTCTCAAACTTCTGAGCTCAAGCAGTCCACCTGCCTCAGCCTCCAAAAGTGCTAAGATTTCAGGCTGAACCACCATGCCTGGCTGAATTTTTTTTTTAAAGGAGAAGAAAATTTGCCACAATGATTTCTTCTTCAAGTGCTAACTAATTTTATGAAATGAGGAGTGATTACAAAAATAGCATTGATACTTTCCAGGTTTGACTATTTCCTAGTTTGTTAATAATATGTATTCCTGACCTAAGAGACAGACAGAGGGAAAAGACATCCTATTTTCTACGAGGCTGGCAGTGTTGATCTGTTTTTGGCACCTAATACTCATGGGACTCTAAAATTTAGTTCTTCGGTTTAGTTCCATCTGCCTTCTAAAAGGTGAAAATTTTTCCAAATCTGAATTTTTTTTTTCAAATCTGGAAATAGTATGCAAATCATTCCTAATTTTTTTTTTTGGTGGTGTTAGGAGTTTCTATCACTTATTCCTTTTTATTTTTTTCTGAGTTTTCTGTGGAAAGTTAGGAGAGGTTGTATTAATACCACTAACTGGAAAGTTAGGAGAGGCTGTATAAATACCACAACATAATAAGATAAAATTGATAGACATTTGACCTTCATGACTTTGGAGTTAGCCCTCAGAGAAAGGACTCTTACTCTCCTCACTCCACCAGCTTCCTCTATCACCAGGGAATTATTTTAATAAGGAGATATACCAGGAGTAGGAGGAAACACAATTTTAGTCACATTTAACAAGTGCCTAATATATACAAAGTAATGCAAAATTATATCATAGAATACTAACACTGAGACATTAGTATTATCCTTACCAATTAACATTCCAACATAAAGTGTAGGCATATATCAGGAAAATGTGGTTAATAATTTTTAAAGTTATAAGGTAGGACACCATAAGGTACTGTATAATGTCCCAGGACTAATAATGCTAGAGTCCTCTTATACATGTAGGCATTGAAGAAGCAAATGAAAAGAAATATGGCTCCATGGGATAAAGAGTAATTTGAATTAAAGGTCCCTAGAAGAGACTTTTCCTGTCTGCATAACCAGAAGGACCCATCAAAAGAACAATGAACTTCCCTTCCTTTCTCTGTTATCTCAATACATGTCACAGGAGAGACCATCAGGAATGCAACCAGATTTGGCCCAAATAATTTTAAACACAATACAAGTCTCTCAGGTTAATTCACAAGTCAGTTTGTTCCTCTCGCCATCAATTCACCCTCCCTAGTAATCACTTATTGCCCCTAAACAGAATTACCTATACTCCTCATCTTCTCCACCCCTCTTCAAGGTAGGTATAAAAACCTCTGGATCCCACTGGGATATTTGATTCTCCCCCTTCACACAGTAAATAAATCTCTCCCTTTTAATAATCTGCCTTAATTTTGAGTTGATCTTTCTGAAATTGCTCTTACAAATTGATGAAGGGGTACAGGCAAGTACTAAAGTGCGGGGACCAAAACTCTGTGAAGGAACAGGCCTACCAAAATATAATGATTATAATCAGCATTGTCCCCTCATTTGCTTGATAATAGTCACTGTCCACTGTTTACTTCCACCCCTGAGTTACAAAGATTCTTAACTTTTCTCTGTAGATCACATAAACTTTGGGAACCCCAAAAACTCTGTCTCACCAATTCTCAGAGAGGCAGATTTGAGAAATTCCTTCCTCCTATCTCCCTGTTTAGCGCTAAGCAGAATAAACATTTTGTCTGCTATAAACCCCACTGTCTCTAGGTATTGGCTTCCCTTTACGCAGCAGGCAGATCAACATGATTGGCTGGCAACATTTCAGCAAATATTCAGGGAGAAAGGGGAAGTTTCCCTTATGCCCTCAGAGAAAATGACAGAAAAAAATTTAAATAAGATGTTTAATATTTGGAATTTTCTTGTGAAATTTAAAAATGAAAATGATACCAGAACCAAATGAAGTTTGCAAGCAGCTTATTTGTAAACCAAACAAGGAAAATCATTTACTGATGGTGATTTACTTTAATTGTGTTTAATTACAGTGGTCAAGAAAGGTGCCCAGAAAAAAATAAACTTGAGGAAGGTATTAGCTTCTCAGTGCAAATATTCACTCAAAATGTGAGGACAGCTTTAATAGTCAATTAAAAAAAAACTTAGCAATTTATTTCAAGTGATTTTCTGTAACTCCAAATGAGTCAACAAATATTACTGATACTTCTCAGATGTTGTTGTTCATCTGAAGAGTCAACAAGAAGTTTAAAGTGACTGAAAAAACAACTTACATGAATATTTTCTGTGGATAGGCAAGAATTTTACTTTAAGTTTGGTACTCGTTCTTAAAGCCTCATCAGAAAAACAAGAGCAAGTGGTTTTGTTAAAGTGATGGGGTGGCTCAAGGTAGTGGATGAAATCATTGAAAATAAAATGGTAAGGTTTTAGTAAGAAAAAGAAAATATTTATTAATGATCTGCACAGCAAGCTGGGCCTCTTCTTAGCAACTGCAGTGATAGTGAAAAGCTCAGCCTCCTGGCTTTATACATAACTTTGAAGTATCAGCTGCTTTTTGGAAGGCTCCTAGCATCTTAATTAACTCTGTTCCCAAATCAGACAACCTGCAAAGTCTTAAAAACAACTCACCTGCAAGATTTTAATAACAACCCACCAGCAGGGTCTAAATCAGCCTAATTCCCATAATAATTGAGTCAGCCTAATGCAGACTAGTCTACAATAGCCTAACTGCAGCCATCATCTGCCCTCCTCTTATCTATAGCTTTGCTGTCAAAGGTGGAAAAATAGCAGACTGTACCTCTAAAAATATCAGTCTTTTCTAGACATAAGCAGAAACATAGAGATTTTTAAAGGGAGGGCCTATTGTTATTCAACTATAGTTCATGAGACAATGAACATGGCTGAAGACATGAGACAATAAGAATTGTCCGCTCATCCGGGAGGCCTCCCAGCAACTCTCACTTCAGCACCTCTGCCAGTTGGCCAGGGCCAGCTGCAGTCTAATCTTTTGAAGTGCAAGGAAAAAAAAAAACACTCCCTTGCCCCTCATGATCACCCAAAGCTGAAATGCAGATTTCAGTTTCCAAAAAGTGTGGAGGAAGTTTTAAAGAATCAAAAAACGTCAGGCCTATTTCCTTTGTTATTATAACACATCTCAATAAATTGAGAAAACATGAATTTGGTGTAACCTAATGTGGAATCCAATAAGATGTGTTACAAATGATGGTGATGAAAGCGTATGTGTAGCAAAAACAAAAGCAAAAATTAAACAAATACATGAAACTTATGAAAATATAATTTAGTTACAGCCTGTAACTATTACTCATGAAAGTAATTCATGGAAAACATAATACTTTTATCATTTGTTATCATTATAAAGATGAGCCTTTGCTCTTACAACTTAGACTATTGTCAGTTCTGTCAATTCTGTTAGAACTAGATGCTGAATAATCTGAATCTGTCCTACTTCACAGCAGTTTCTTGGGTTAGGAGTGGTAAATTTTCAATGGGACTTTTTGGGGTACATGACTAAAGTGAATTTTTTCTGAATGAGAATTGTCTCAATTACTGTTAATAGAAAACTGAAGGACGTATTTCTTAGTGAATTTAATATAAAATTAAAAGGAAGAATAGTGCTAATACGTAGAGGTTATGCAGCAGAAAAGTCATTTCAAAAACAACTGAAGTTGTTTGATTCACAAGTAATGTCAGCCTGTTTTACATGCTGTCAAAAGTTAAAACTAAAAGTGAGATCTCATTCCCATGCAAATTTGCAATGGCTTGTATTTTTTGCACTCAAACTACAGGTTAGGTCAAGTATTTTGGATCTTGATGCAAGTGTAAAGAAAATGTTTGTATTTCAAAATCCACTTCATTGAGTAATCAGGAGCTTCCACCTAATCTTCAAATAGAAGTGATTAATCCACAATGCATTGACATGAGAAAAGTTGAATATTTTTCACCTACAATTCTATAAATGACTTCCGAGTGATGAATATGTTCAATTAAAATCATAAACTCATAGATTGTCATTAGTATTTAATAGTACTTATTTGTGTGGAGAGAAATTTTCTAAAATAATTTAAATTTTCCTTAAATATCTGCATTAAGCATTATATTTCAACACCCATTAAGCAAAACATGGCTCAAAATTGTTGAGATGAAAGGTTGTTTTTGGTTGTTGTTTTTTGTTTTTCTCATTTGGACTATGACTTCTAACTTTTTCCTGGACATTTTTTCTTTATTCTTTCTTTCCCCTAAATTATGCGCTTTCATCCTTTCCTTCTGATTTTCCAAATTTCCTGTATGATGTTGTTATCTGACAAAGAGGGTCCAGCCACCTGTCACTGTCCAGCCAATATGCAGAGAAGGGGATTGGTTTCAAACAAGGTTTATTGACAGAAGGCCATTCATTCTGGAGAACAGTGAGAGTGGCCTCTCAATTTTCTTTTGCTTCAGTTACAATTCTAATAACTTTTATTAGAAAGAAACCAATCTAGAAAATGAAATACAAAGAAACCAATCTAGAAAATTTAATTTTGCCTGATAGGAAGTAACATCATAGTAGTCTCCATCTAACAATGTAAAATGTTTAAATAACAGAAAGATGATTTTCACTTTAACAAAATATCTAAGAATCATTAGTGAAAACCTATCATCAAAGTAACCTTTACTCTACCAATATCACAATACTTATTGTCAATGTGTGGCTACCTCCACAGAGTCTCCTGAGATAAGCATCCTCACAATCATGGAGAAATCTAACCTAGATAATCCCAGAAGGCATGTGGGGAAGGCTGAGCAGACTAGGTCAGCTGTGCTGCTTCCACTCAGCTTCTCAGACTCTGTCTTACGGGCCACTTTTCTGGCTTCATTATTTTTCCTATCGTATCCCCCACTGTTTCCTCAAAGTCATTTCCCCTGGCTACCAAACATTTCCTCCTCTTTCTCAGATTTGAATTTTTGCTCCTAGGCTTGCAGCACAGTTGTAGTGGACTCTAAAAGAAATTGAGATTTTTTGCTATTTTCCTCCCATGTGCTATGTCCACTAGCCTTGTTTTTCCAAACTCTTAATTTAGTAAATTTCTAAGTTAGGGGTAACAGCTACACGTCCTAAAGATGTCCTTGTTTTGTCCTCACATTTGATATTTTTTGCCTGAGTATAAAAATATAGATTGAAGAATTTTTTGTCATATCTCTGAAATTTTTTCTCCACAGCCTTTTAGCTTTTACTATACTTAAAAATCTGTTTTCATTGAAACTCTGGCTTATTAATGGATTTGCTATTATGATTTATTTCCAATTTAGAATATTCCACAATTCTTTAAATACTGGTAATGCTTATAAGTTATACTTAAAAATCTAATAATGAATTTACTTTCTTTTATTCTACTCAGAACTCCTTAGGTCCTTTCAATAACAAAATTTGATTCCTTGTTTCTGATAATTTTTTTATTTTTTTAATTTTAATTTTTTAATTGTCATTTGACAAATTATAGTTGTCTATATTTATGACATACAAAATTATATAATGATTTGTGAATACAGTAGATAATAATTCAATTAATCTAATAAACATATCCATCACCTCAAATAGTTATCATTTTTCATGGTGAAAATATTTGAAACTTACTCTCAGCAATTTTGGGGTGTATAAAGTGTTATTATTTATAATATTTGCCATACTGTGCAACATATCACAAATTTTTTTATTATTATTTTATTATTAAATCATAGCTGTGTGCATTAGTGCAATCAAGGAGTACGTTGTGCTGGTTTCATATACAATTGAACTATTTTCATCAAACTGATAAACATAGCCTTCACGGCATTTTCTTAGTTATCGTATGAAGACATTTGTGTTCTGCATTTAGTAAGGTTCGCCTGTACCCTTCTAAGATACACCGTAGGTGTGGCCCCGCCAATTATCCTCCCTCCACCCCAACCTTACCCCTCCCCTCCCTTGGCCTTTTCCCCATATTCTTGTGCTGTAGTTGGGTTATAGCCTTCATATGAAACCTTTAAATTAGCTTCATAGTAGGGCTGAGTACATTAAGTACTTTTTCTTCCATTCTTCAGATACTTTGCTAAGACTCCATCTTTCTTTAAAGCTGCATAGTATTCCATGGTATACATCTACCACAATTTATTAATCCATTCGTGGGTCAATGGGCACTTAGGCTTCTTCCTTGACTTAGCAATTATGAATTGGGCTGCAATAAACATTCTGGTATAGATGGCTTTGTTAAAATGTGATTTTTGGTCTTCTGGATATATACCTAGTAAAGGAATTATAGGATCGAGTGGCAGGTCAATTTTTACATAGCTAAGTATTCTCCAAACATCCTTCCAAAAGGAAGGTATTACTATGCATTCCCACCAGCAGTGTAGAAGTGTTCCTTTTTCTCCACATCCACACCAACATCTCTGGTTTTGGGATTTTGTTATGTGGATTAATCTTATGGGAGTTAGGTGATTTCTCAAAGTAGTTTTGATTTGCATTTCTCTGATGATTAAGGATGGTGAGCATTTTTTCATGTGTCTGTAGGCCATGCGCCTGTCTTCTTCAGGGAAGTTCCTCTTCAAGTCCTTTGCCCACCCTGAGATGGGAATCACATGTTCTTTTCTTGCTAATACGTTTGAGTTCTCTGTGGATTCTGGTTATTAAACCTTTGTAGGAGGCATAACCTGTAAATATTTCCTCCCATTCTGAGGGCTGTCTGCTTGCTATACTTACTATGTTCTTGGCTGTACAGAAACTTTTTAGTTTGATCATGTCCCAGTAGTGTATTTTTGATACTGCTTCAATTGCCTGGGAAATCCTCCTCATAAAATACTTACCCAAGCTGATTCCTTCAAGAGTTTTCCCTACACTTTCTTCTAGAATTTTTATAGTTTCATGTCTTAAGTTTAAATCTTTAATCCAGTGAGAGTCTATCTTAGTTAATGGTGAGGGGTGTGGGTCCAGTTTCAGTCTTCTACAGGTCGCTAGCCAGTTCACCCAGCACCATTTGTTAAATAGGGAGTCTTTTCCCCACTGAATGTTTTTAGTTGGCTCATCAAAGATCAAGTAATGGTAAGTAGCTGGATTCATCTCTTGGTTCTCTATTCTGTTCCAAACATCTACCTCTCTGTTTTTGTGCCAGTACCATGCTGTTTTGATCACTGTCAATTTATAGTACAGTCTCAGGTCTGATAGTGTGATTTTTCCTGCTTTGTTTTGATTTCTGAGTAATGTTTTGGCTATTCAAGGTTTTATATGATTCCATATAAAACAAAGTATTATTTTTTAGAGATCTTTAACATATGACAATGGAGCTTTAATAGGAATTGCATTAAAATTATATATTGCTTTGGGTAGTATAGACATTTAAACAATGTTGATTCTTCCCAGGCATGGTATGTTTTTCTATTTGTTAACATTGTCAGCTATTTCTTTTCTTAAAGTTTCATAGTTCTCTTTATAGAGATCTTTCACATCCTTTGTTAGGTAAACTCCCAAATATTTCATCTTCTTTGGCACTACTATGAAAGGAATAGAGTCCTTGACTGTTGTTTTGGCTTGGCTATTGTTGGTATATATAAAGGCTGCAGATTTATAGGTGTTGATTTTGTAGCCTGAGACATTGCTGTATTCCTTCATCACTTCTGAAAGTTTTATAGTAGAATCCCTGGTGTTTTCCGAATATATAATCATATCATCTGTGAAGAGTGAAAGTTTGATCTCTTCTGACCCTATGTGGATATCCTTGATTACCTTTTCTTCCCTAATTGCAATGGCTAAAACTTCCATTACAATTTTGAAAAGCAGAGGAGATAATGGGCAACCTTGGCTGGTTCCTGATCTAAGTGGCAATGATTTCAATTTAACTCCATTCAATATGATATTGGCTGTGAGTTTGCTGTAGATGGCCTCTATTAGTTTAAGAAATGTCCCTTCTATACCAACTTTTTAAGTGTTCTGATCATGAACGGATGCTGAATATTGTCAAAAGCTTTTTCTGCATCAATTGAGAGATATGGTCTTTATTTTTTAATGTGTTTGTGTGCTGAATTACATTTATAGATTTACATATATTGAACCAGCCTTGAGATCCTGGGGTAAAGCCAACTTGGTCATGGTGTATAATTTGTTTGATGTGTTGTTGGATTCTGTTTGTTAGGATCTTGCTGAATATTTTTGCATCAATATTCATTAGTGATATCAGTCTCTAATTTTCTTTTCTTGGTGAGTTTTTCCCTGGTTTAGGGATCAAGGTGATGTTTGCTTCATAGAATGTGTTGGGTATTATTCCTCCTTTTTCTATATTTTGGAAGAGGTTAAGTAATATAGGTACTAGTTCTTCTTTAAAGGTTTGGTAGAATTCTAATGTGAAGCCATTTGGTCCCAGGCTTTTCTTTTTAGGGAGATTTTGTATTGTTGATGTTATTTCAGAACTTGATATCGGCCTGTTCAACATTTCCACTTGGTTCTGGCTAAGTCTTGGTATGTGGCGTGCTTCCGAGTATTGGTAAATTTCCTTCAGATTTTCATATTTCTGAGGGTACAGTTTCTTGTAATGTTCGTTAAGGATTTTTTTGAATTTCCGAGGGGTCTGTTGTTATTTCGTCTTTCATAAAATCTCTAATTTCATCAATTTCTGATTGATGTAATTAGAGATTTTACTCTTTTTCTCCTGGTTAAGTTAGCCAAAGGTTTATCTATTTTATTGACCTTTTCAAAGAACCAACTTTTTGATTTATTGATCTGTTGTACAATTCTTTTGTTTTCAATTTCATTTAATTCTGCTCTAATTTTGATTATTTCTTTTCTTCTGTTCGGTTTGGGGTTGAAATGTTCTTCTTTCTCCAGTTACTTATGATGTCCCATTATGTTGTTAACTTCCTCTTTTTTTGTTTTCTTGAGGAAGGCTTGCTGTGCTGTAAATTTCCCTCTTAAGACTACCTTTGCAGTATCCCAGAGATTCTGATAATTCGTGTCTTCATTGTGATTTTGTTCCAAAAATTTGGTAATTTCCTTTTTTAATCTCGTCTTATGACCCATCTATCCTTCAGCATAAGGTTATTTAGCTTCCATGTTTTTGTATGAGTATGCAGATTCCTGTTGTTATTGAGTTCAACTTTTATTCCATGCTGGTTTGAGAAGATGCAAGGAAAATTTTTTATTTTTTAAAATTTGCTGAGTTTAGACATGTGACCTAGGATGTGATCGATTTTGGAGTATGTTTCGTGAGCTTATGAGAAGAATGTGTACTCAGTTTTGTTGGGATGAAATGTTCTGTAGATGTCTGTTCAAATCCAGATGTTGAATGGTTAAGTTTAAATCTAAAATTTCTTTGCTTAGCTTCTTTTTGGAGAATCTATCCAGCACTGCTAAAGGAGTGTTAAAATCTCTGACTACTATGGAGCTGGAGGTAATCAAGTTGCTTATGTCTGTTAGAGTTTCTCTTATAAATTGAGGTGCATTTATAAATATTAATAATTGAAATATCATCATATTGAGTAGTACATTAACAAATATGAAGTGTCCATCCTTATCCTTCCTTATTTTGGTTGGTTTAAATCCTATTGTATCTGCAAATTAGATTGCAACACCTGATTTTTTCTGCTTTCCATTTGCCTGGATTATAGATGACTATCCCTTCACCTTGAGTCTATATTTATCTTTTAACGTAAGATGAGATTCTTGTATGCAGCAGATATCTGGCCTGAGTTTTTGTATCCAGTCAGCCAACCTGTGCCTCTTTAGAGGACAATTTAACCCATTCACATTAATTGAGAATATTGATAAGCCTTTAGAAAGTCCAGTGGACATTTTTAATCCTCTCATCACTGTAGAAGTAGGAATTTGATCAAAAGTTTCTGAGTGGATTTCCTTTTGTGGTGGAGGATTACGCTGGTCATTATGGAAGATGGGTCTGAGAATATCCTGGGGAGCTGGTTTAGTAATGGCAAATTTCTTCAGCATGTGGATGTCATTAAAGTATTTAATTTCTCCATCATAAATGAAACTCAGTTTAGCTGGATACAGGATCCTGGGTTGAAAGTTATTTTGTTTTAGGAGATTAAAAGTCGATGACCACCCTCTTTTA
>CAUYRH010002948.1:0-23309 GCA_963574655.1 Perodicticus potto
TAGGTGATATCTCAAAGTAGTTTTGATTTGCATTTCTCTGATGATTAAGGATGGTGAGCATTTTTTCATGTGTCTGTAGGCCATACGCCTATCTTCCTTAGAGAAGTTTCTTTTCAAGTCCTTTGCCCACCCTGAGATTGGATCACTTGTTCTTTTCTTGCTAATATGTTTGAGTTCTCTGTGGATTCTGGTTATTAAACCTTTGTCGGAGGCATAACCTGCAAATATTTTCTCCCATTCTGAGGGCTGTCTGCTTGCTATACTTACTATGTTTCTGGCTGTACAGAAGCTTTTTAGTTTGATCAGGTCCCAGTAGTGTATTTTTGATACTGCTTCAATTGCCTTGGGAGTCCTCCTCATAAAATATTCACCCAAGCCAATTCCTTCAAGAGTTTTCCCTGCACTTTCTTCTAGTATTTTTATAGTTTCATGCCTTAAGTTTAAAACTTTAATCCAGTGAGAGTCTACCTTAGTTAATGGTGAGAGGTGTGGGTCCAGTTTCAGTCTTCTACAGATCACCAGCCTGTTCACCCAGCATCATTTGTTAAATAGGGAGTCTTTTCCCCACTGAATGTTTTTAATTGGCTTGTCAAAGATCAAGTAACGGTAAGTAGCTGGGTTCATCTCTTGGTTCTCTGTTCTGTTCCAAACATCTACCTCTCTGTTTTTGTGCCACTACCATGCTGTTTTGATCACTATGGATTTATAGTAGAGTTTCAGGTCTGGTAGCGTAATTCCTCCTGCTTTGTTTTTATTTCTGAGTAATGTCTTGGCTATTCGAGGTTTTTTCTGATTCCATATCCTTTTTTTTTTTTTTTAAGGCAGAGTCTCAAGCTGTTGCTCTGGGCAGAGTGGTATGACATTCTAGCTCACAGCAATCTCCAACGCTTGGGCTCAAGCCATCCTCTTGCCTCAGTTTTTCTGTTTTTGGTAGAGAAAGGTTCTTGCTTTTGCTTAGGCTGGTCTAGAACTCCTAAGCTCAAGCAGTCCACCCACTTCAGCCTCCCAGAGTATTAGGATTACAGGTGTGAGCCTGGCCTAAATGTTATTTCTGAATATGTCTGTGGGTGGTGTTCCCAGTTGAGATTAATTGAATCAGTGGATTCAGTCAAGTAGATTTCCCTCTCCAATGTGGGTGGGCATCACCCAGTCCCTGGAGGGCCTGAATAGAACAAAAAGTGGAGGAAAGAGTGACTCAGCCCTTTTTCTTGACTTGATGCTTGAGCTGAGACATACTTCTGTTGTTGGACTGGGATTTTTTTTTTACACCATCAGCTCCCCTAGTTCTCAAGTTTTCATACTTGGACTAAATTATACCACCATCTTTCCTGGGTCTCTATTTTGCAGATGGCAGATTGTAGAACATCTCAGCCTTAATAATCATATGAGATACTTCCTTGTAATAAATCTTGTGTGTATATATATATATATATATGGAAATACATACCATACATCTTATACATATTACATATATTCATATATATACTAATACATATAGAAATTATATTATAAGGAATTATCTATTTATCTATCTATACCTTCTATTTGGTTCTATTTCTCTGGAGAACCCTGCCTAATTCAAGAAGGAAGGGTGGAAGATGAGAAGGGACACTAAGAAAGGGGCTTCAAGAGGAATGAGAGGAAAACTTGGCCTGCTGAACCAAGAAGTCTGGAGGGCCCATAAGATGGATATGAAGCCACTTAGGTAACCAATGACCAATAGAAAAGGGCAATACTGCTTGGAGGCCCACAGAGGCTAAGAAAAGACTTGCATCCAATTTCTAGTGGAGTATTTGTACACTATACACCTGCAGGCCTTTGTGTCTCCTCTCTCTCACCTCGTCTCCTTCACAAAGAGGGACCCACTTCCAACTCTCTTTGGAAGTGCTCTAAATTTTCTCTTTGTTCTTCCTAAATAAAATCTGTTATCCTGAACTTGTATACTTTCACTTTTTTTTTTTTTGAGACAGAGTCTCAAGCTGTCACCCTGGGTAGAGTGCCATGGCATCACAGCTCACGGCAACCTCAGACACTTGGGCTCAAGCAATTCTCCTGCATCAGCCTCCCAAGTAGGTGGGACTATAGGCACCTATCACAAAGCCCAGCTAGTTATTGTTGCAGTTGTCATTGTTGTTTTAGCTGGCCTGGGCCGGGTTCGAACCTGCCACCCTCGGTTTATGTGGCCGGCGCTGTAACCACTGTGCAATGGGCGCCACCCTATACTTTTACTTTCTATCCACACTTCCTGTGCCCCTCCAGTTTTATTTTCATTTTTCACTCACTTTTGCTTTTGAATACTGCTGTGCCTCATCTGAACTTTCTAGCTTAGCCGAGTAATCCAACCAGGTCAACTAGATTTGGGGAACCAGTACCCCGACCCCCAACAGAAGATTAAGGAAGAGGAAATTTCTAGTTGTATGGCAAATGTTCAAGGCAAGGTAAAGAAAAGCATACTCAAGAAGTGATTTTTGCATGCCCTTGTTAAAACTTTCTTTATGAGGGAAATTACTGAGAAGTGGCACATTAAGAGACTGTCATACAGCAAATTTAGCATGGATATAAATAATTGCCTGTCCAACCATGTGAGATGGGCACTCGAGGGTTATGTTGGGATAGAGGCAGATTAATGAGCAGCTGGGATGTGTCTCACTGAAGACACAGCAAGAACTGTGCTTTGTACAGAGCCATCACGTGACCTCAGATTACACTTTGACCTAGTGTTCAGCTCATTAGCCAGCAAGGTCTAGAAGGCTGGTAAAAAATGGGCTAAAAATAAGTAATCCTCAATTGGCTAAATGCAAATTTAAAGAAAGGGAACACACCCAGGCTTGTTCATTGCACGCATACTTTCTTATCTTCAGTGCTCAGTAAACGACACCCTTAAAAAGTCATTATCTTACAGTGATCACCTCTAGCTGTTAGGATAATATGCAAATACTTTAGGGAGGTATTCAATGCTCTTGTAAATTTGACCCTATGCCACTGCTTCTATTTTCTAACCTATGAGTGAACCCTAAAGTGAACCGTAATTTTTAACATGTTTGTAAAACAAACCGCCCCTGATTGCACCTCTACACACTTAACTCTTAGTTTTCACTCCACTTAGAGCCCTATCCCCCATAGCCCAGACCTCTGCTAAAGTAACTTCACCTCTTTCGTGCTTCCACAGAAGTTTCACCTCTGCCATCTGTTGAGAGTCTTCTCCCCCCGCTCCTTCCCGATTATGAGCCTATGAAACATACAGAGGCTGACTTGGTCACAAGTGCACCCTTCACATCTCCCACATAGCCAGCCTTCCATACACATGTGACCACGCACTTCCTTGGCATCTTTCCTCCTTATACCTCCAGCTCCATGCTTTTCTTCTACGTGTGTTTCATTATATCCTGAGTCATGCACAGGGCAAGGGTTATCCCCAACTTTATACAACACGCATCTCAACATTCCTACAGTGGGGCCAGCACAGGCTCCCCGTGGGCTTCACCTGCTGCCTTAAAACAGTCCAACCTTGAACATGACCCAGTCTTCCTCTCTATCTTTCCCCACGTTCTGAAACCTGCTCAAGTGTTCTCTTTAAAGAGGAAAAAAAATGAAGAACACCATGAGGGAAGAAAATATATTGCATAAACACAATGGGAAAGAAAACGAATCTGACTACATTTGATACAGAGACATAACCCTTCTCTGCAGATCAACTGCCAACACCTTGACCTCAGTAAGGGGATTTCCTTTAGAATTCACTACCCGCCCCAACTGGCAGACACCCACTCGAGCTGGTACACTGGGCTCTGTGCTTGTCTTGGGTCCTTTTCAGACTCTATGGCAGTGATTTTCAACCGGTGTGCCATGAGAGGATCTTAGGTGCTGTGAAAAATTTTTAAAGATCATTAATTACATTATTTTTGAAAGAAGTTCAAAGCACAGTAAGTAGATTCTTTTTTTAGTCTTTTTTTTTTTTTTTGATCAACATAATGTAAGTGTGCCAAGAAACTTTACCTATTGGTTCAAGTGTGCTGTGAGATAAAAAAGGTTGAAAACACTGCCCAATGGCCCCAAGAATTGCATAACAATGTTAATACTGTGTTAACCTTGCCTGGTGAACTGGGAGGTCAAGGTAGGTGGATCCCTTGAGCTCAGGAGTTTGAGACCAGCCTGAGCAAGAGTGAGACACCATCTCTACTAAAATAAAAAAAATTAGCCAGGTGATGTAGCAGGGGCCTGAAGTTCCAGTTACTTGGGAAGCTGAGGTATGAGGATCGCTTGAGCCCAAGAGTTTGAGGTTTCTGTGAGCTATGATGACACCACAGTCCCCTACCCCAGCACAGAGTGTGAATCAGTCTGAAAAGAACAAAAACAAAAACAACCCCAAAAACTATCCCCCACATTACCCCTCCCCATGTGGTGGAATTTAGGGACATGTAGGTATTATGAAGGGAATAATCTAGTGACAATCATGCTTTTGCCACTGTAGGATTTGAGAGGATAGGATTGATATCGGTAAATAACACCAACAAAAAAAGGTAAATCCCTAATACTTTTGCCTATATATGTTCCATTCAGTCCCTTCAATAAGAGAGCATGGTAAGACCACTGCTCTCTGCTACTCAGGATCACATGGGAAGGCTTAAGATGGGGGTGTACAGAGGCACCCTTGATAAATTGGGAGTGGGGGCACCCAATTCATAAGTATTTTCTCATTTAATCTTCATAAAAATTGCACAAAGTTGGTGCAGCTATTACCATCCCCATTCATTGTACAGATAAGAAAAACTGAGGGACAGAGGAGTGAAGTAGTCGACCTGGGTCATAGAACTAGTAAGAAGCAAAGTCGTGGTTTGACAATAGTTTGAGTCCAAAATCCCTTGCAGGCTATTATTGTTCACCAGAGAGGGACTTCCTCCCATGAAAGATTTTTAAATCCAAAGTTTATACTTTCTAGCCTAATTTGCTGTGATTTAACAAAAAGAATATTTCTACATCTTTCTTCTTTGGCACCATTTTCATGAAGACTTGATCTTCCCAACTTCGGTAATTTTTGGATATGCAATTCTTCCAGTTGGCAAAATAGCACTGAGTTTTCCAATTTACAGAAAATATATTCCCACAGAAATGTTACTATTTTACTGTTACTGAGGGGGAAAAGTCAACAATTTGAAGACTATTAATTTCAGGGACCTTTTGTTTGTTTATGGGCTTGATAAATCCAGATTTTAATGAGTCTTAAGATGCCAAATGCGTCTCCTCTAATGCAAGGCTAATAGCCTGAAAGAGTAAGAAAATCAAGATTATCAGACCAAAGTACTTTCTGACATGCATATTTGTAATGCTTAATATATGTGAGCCATCGTTCTTGACATAATTATTAAATTCTTTAATTCTCCTGTGACTCCCGTGAAACAGATTTGATTCTTCTTCTTTTTTTTTTTTTTTGAGACAGTCTCACACTGTCACCCTGGGTAGCATGCCATGGCATCATCTTAGCTCACAGAAACCTCAGTCTCTGGGACTCAAGAGATCCTCTTGTCTCGGCCTCCCAAGTAGCTAGGACTACAGGCACCTGCCGTGGCACCTGGCCAGTTTTTCTATTTTTAGTAGAGATGGGTCTTGTTCTTGTTTAGGCTGGTCTTAAACATATGAGCTCAAGCAATCCACCCGCCCTAGCCTCCCAAAGTGCCAGGATTATAGGTGTGAGCTGCTGCACCCGGCCACAGACTTGGTTCCTGTTTCTGTTTCACAAGTGAGGAAACCGAGGCACAGAGCAACTAAGTGACTTTTCCCAGTCACGGAGCCAGAGAGAGAGGATGAGCCAAGACCTAAGCTCAGGAGGCAAGAAGCTTGCGCAGGCTGTGCTCTTCACCAAATATGTGTATCCACTATGTACCCAGTGCACACAGGTCTCCGTGTCTCAGGAACTTAACTGTGCTGTCCTAACCATTATGCTGTAGGGGACGTGACCTTGCCCAGAGTTCACTCAGCAAGGCCACAGGCCTCTTTGATCCTGACTGATCATATATATATAGTCAAGATGACCCCAGGTGTCTCGGATTGTAGAATCTCTCATAAGAAGCCAAATTATATTACTTCCATTCATTAAAAAAGAATTCCAAGTACTGTGATTTCTTAAAACACACACAAAGATTACTTAGAACTGGATCTCTTTATTTCACAGAAAGAGCCCCCAAAACAAAACAAAACAAACCATAACAGCTGTTAGTGTTTTCCTGGTATTTTGGAAGTAAATTTGAGCAGAACATGGCGTCTTCTCTAGGGTGGGCTCCCAGAAGGCCTGGCATCCGCGTAAACACACATTTGTTTCAACACTGGTTTCTTGTTCCTGGGCCACTGGGCGGGTGGCGCGCACAGATTCTGCCTTCAAAGTGTGTGTGTCAGAGTTTTAAATTGATGGGTAAAGATAACTTTTTAACCCCTAGTTATCTCCTAGGTTGTTTTTCTTAGTGCTGAATGTCTGCTACTCTTCCCCCCTCCTTGCTAACTTATAATGATAATACACCCCAAAAGTTTCTATAAAATCCCTGCAATTGTTTCTCTATGTTGCTATCCAATCACAGGTTTAGCCTGCAGGTGAATTTTCCCTAAACCTCATTCACTGAGAGCTACTTTGGTCTCCATCTTCTTGGCATCCTGGCACTCTCTTTCTTTTTCTTTTTAAAACCCCCACTAAGAAAAGATCATTTTAGATAAGAACACATCTTAATGAAAAACCTAAGGATAAGACTAAAAATAAGATGCATTTAACCTCAGGAGGAAGGTACTGATGAAATTTCTCAGACCCTCTTCCTATATGAAATAAAAAGCTGATGTCCTAGGTTGCTTTTGTTTCCATTCCTTGCAGTTATTCAATTTATTATTTTTTTTTTAGTCATTCAATTTTGTTACTGATAGTTTGAAACTGCTTTATCTGTCCCCTGATGAACGCACTCCGGAACTTATACAAATTTCTCAATTCTCTAAAAACAGATAGCACTTTGCTATTACTACTATTCTCCTGCACATGTAAGTGACCTAGATCATCGTATGTGGTCATTGCGATGTACCATAAGAAACCCAACACAACACCAGTCTTTCTTCTCAGTAGGACAGACATTGTATCTACTGTTTGTATACCCATGTGGATTCCCAATGAACACTTTCAAAATTATTTGACGGCCATTAAGACCTCGGTGGGGGGGAATTCTAATAGCTCACTAATGCTGGAGAAGAGATACTTGGATGATTGTTCTTTTCCCAATCTCACAGCTCTTCCTCTACTCCTTCACAGATTTGTTTTTTGTTTTGGTCTTGGTTTATTGCTTGTTTTCTCTGCCCAAGGTTCTGTCCTCACCTCTCTTCTCACTCTTGACTCCTTCCTTGGGAGAACTCATCTGGTCCTGTGGTTTCCATGTTCACAGCTGACAAATCTACTTTGCATCTATATGGTTTCCCCGAGCTCCAGACAGCCACCTCCTTATCAGTCAAGGCCATCATTAGTCGCCTTAAACTCAAGATGGATATAATGGAACTCATTATCTCCACCATCTGAGCTATCTCACCTTCTCAACTGGCCAGGGAAGCCTTAACTCCTCTCCCACTTTCATCCCATAAATGTACTAACTCCTCTCCCACTGCTAGAGGATAGACTAACGGTCAACAAAGAAATGCCAAAATGATCAGCATCTCTCATCACTAGGGAAATGCAAATCAAAACCTAACTCCAGGGAGAATGGCTTTTATCAAAAAATACCCAAACAACAGATGCTGGCATGGAGGTGGAGGAAAGGAACGGTTACACATTGGGACTGCAAACCAGGCTAGCATCTATGGAAAGTAGTGTGGAGATACCTCACTCCTCAATAGATCCCACTATTGCATATTTACCCAAAGGAAAAAAAGTCATTTTATCGAAAAGACATTTGAACTCTAATGTTTAATGCAGCAGAATTCACAGTCGCAAAGATGTGGAATCAACCCAAGTGCCTGTCGAAGCATGTGCAGATTAACTAGATGTGGTCCATGTATCCCATGGAGTACTACTCAGCTATACAAAAGATGGGGAACCTTTTGTAGCTGAGGCCATTCTTCTAAGTGAAGTACCACAAAAATGAAAAGACAAACACCACATATTCTCCCTATTACATTGGAACTAATCAATCAACACTCATTGTCACGTATGGAGATAAAACAAGGCAAGGCAAGCAGGCGGGAGGGGGAAGAAGGAGATGGATAAAATCACACCTAGTAGGTACAACGCACACTATTTGGGTGATGGGACATTTACAATATTGCCTCAAACTGCACAAAAGTAATTCATGTAGCCAAAACATTTGTATTCCTGTAATTTCTGAAATTTTTAAAAAAGCCTTAATTATAGCTGTGTTTGGACACAAAGAACCTTTCTCCTCTGCTTAGAATCCTTCAGATAAGATCCAGACTCCTGAATGTTGGCTGGCAATGTGGACTCTGCCTAGCCCTTAATGGGACACTTTCAGGGCCAGTTTTTAGGGGTGCTTCCAGAATCCATTTGAAGGGAAAAGGGAGAAAACAATTTTAAAACACTGAGAACAAAATAGAATAACCAAAACACAAACTGTTTGTAAGAATTTCAGAGCTAACTTCTCCCCTCTGCCTTTATCACCCTTCATCCAGCTCCACTTGGCAGAGATTAAAGCCACAGGTCTTTCCAAGTCTGGTGTAGCTGTACCACCCCTAAGGGAGCCTATTTCTCCTACTGTTTATAGGCTGGCTCTTCTAGGGGTCTCCATCTCACCCCCTGCCAGTGTTCTAATTCTCTATCTGCTGTTTGTCTTCCCATAGGATTTCTAAGAACCTTGAGCCTTGGAACTGTGCCCTCTCTGTCTTCGTATTGTCTACACTTAGGGCTTCAAAAACTGCAGGATTAGCCGTGAAGAGGTCTTTGTCCAATGGAGCAAAGCAACTGAAGTGACAACATTGAAAAAGTTTTCATCTTTTCTTTTTTTTTTTTTTTTGAGACAGAGCCTCAAGCTGTCCCCCTGGATAGAGTGCTGTGGCATCACAGCTCACAGCAACCTCCAATTCCTGGGCTCAAGCGAGTCTCCTGCCTCTGCCTCCCAAGTAGCTGGGACTGCAGGTGCCTGCCACAACACCTGGCCATTTTTTGGTTGCAGCTGTCATTGTTGTTTGGTGGGCCCGGGCTGGATTCGAACCCGACAGCTCAGGTGTACATGGCTGGCGCCTTAGCCCGTTGAGCCACAGGCACTGAGCCAAGTTTTCATCTTTTCATGTGGAAATATTGCACTGAAATCTTGCATTCTTGCTAGTGCCAATTAATTGTCAAACATCCTTCACTCCCCACTGGCACAACAAAACATGACCACAGGAGAAGGCTCCGTGGAGACCATGCCCACACATTTCAGTGCTGGGGCTAAAATAAGCATGTTAAGTGTGTGGGACCGATCATCATATTGTACCAGGAAACGCGCCCTTCCATATTTAAAAATATACTTGTTTGGCTTGATTCAGGCTGCACCTCATTCCAGGCCTGCGTGAGTCACTGGAGAAGCATCCTATTAGCGTGCACCCCCACTGATTGGCTTCCTTTGTGCGTTCCTGGTGAGTCAGAAGAGATGACTCACAGTTCACGCTTATGACAGAAAGAACTTGCTCTCTCTTCCTTTCATTAGCCGTGTTTTGCGGGCTTTATTGGCACCTTTGAAAAACATCTAAGGGAGCAAGGGAAAGGAAAACACAGGGGGCAGCGTGAGAATTGGCATAACTTATTTTTAACATGAACTCTACTTAAAGCACCTTTTATCAGAGCAGCAGACAGACTTTGGAGGCCCAGCACATCCAATGCTCACATGACTCCTGGGAGGTCAGTAACTGGCTGCAGGTGCTCTGTCCTGTCCATAGATGAGAGACGGGAAGGCTCAAAGGAGGTGAAGACACTTCGCAATGTCCCTCTGCAGGGTTGGCACCCAGTGCTGCTCCCTCAGAGCCACTGTTGATTAAATGGCTGATCAGAAGATTCACTCTGGTCATCAATCCCAAAGGCTTGTCCAAGGAGTAAAATTAGTGAAGAAGCAGTGGACATGAAGTGAAATGAAAGGACAGCTGAACGATGGCAACCCTCCGCATGCCAGCACTCACGGCCTCCCAGTGCAGGAAACCATTAGGTTCCATGACAGTGACGACAGAGGTCAATTCCTTTCATTCTATTCTCGGGAACACTGGGTACTAATCCATGTAAGTGAATTAGGCAGGCATGGCCTGCAAAGAAGAACTGATTGAAGTGCAGCAAGTTATGTATCACAAAGGATGAGCAGGCAGAGGGGTGGAGGAGTCCCAGGGAAGAATTGGTTTATTTCTTAAAGAAATTGGCATTTGAGTTGGACCTAAGGATGGGGAGAATCTAATTCACAACTTTAAATGTGTTTTTCTTTCAGAACAATTTCCCAGTCCGACTCATTTTGAATTCCATTTACATTCAGACTCCCAATTCTGTAATCACTGTCACCTGGAGGCTGCTGAGGCACGGGCATGTGAACCTGCCACACAGGGTGACTTCTGTGCACAGTCTGTCAGAGACGAGTTTGTGGCAATGCCAGACAAAGCAGAGCAGAGACCAGCTAAGTCCAAACTGCTCTGCTTTCCAGGGGATCCTTGTGCAATGACTCTGCCTCTGCTTTAATAAAAGAGGATAAAAATACTCGCCACCTACCTCCTCAGAGACACACTGCGAGGCTGGATCATGTTCCCAGCACTTTGAATGTTCCAGAAGAAAAGTGCTCTATGAAAATGAAGGTTTGTTATCATGGATGTTGGGAGAAATTGAAGCAAAACTAATATCTAGAACGTGTATTTGGCAGGGAGAAAACCTCCAAACAGGCACTGGACTATAACTTTCAAGCAAGTAAATGTTCTAACGTCAAGGCCTGAATGTCTCTTCCCAGGAAGTAGGGCCGTAATGGTCGAGGGGATTTGAATATATGAAGAAAGGAGGCAAATGCGATGTTTTCATAACAGAAGTTTCTGATAAGAATACAGAAATTGGGAAAGGAATTACAAGGAAAATTTATGCCACGATACAGTATCAGGGACATGAATTTTGGAGGCCAAGATCATCTGAACTGGCTTGTAAGGACTAAGAAGAGGACGCAGGGGGACACAAATGGAAAGACTATTCAATGCCCAAGGCAGAAAGGAGTGGACAGTCCAGACGATTCCATGGTGCAGGACGAAGGCAGCAGAAGATAAAGGGACAGAGTGCACAGTTAAATTGCATTTAAGATAAAAGGGGAAGCACTATGTCGAAGAAATTAGATTGAAAGTTGGAGAATTTAAATTATAGTCCCCATCTGGTACAAAAGAGATATATATGTTTCGGAGGTAAATTAATTATAACTTCTCACAATGTCATACAGTTTGAGAGGATCAGTGTGAAAAATGTCTAAAAACACAGGCTGAGTTGTGCCCCTCCTTCTAATTCATATGTTGAAGTACGAGCACCCAGGACCTCAGAATGTGACTGTATTTGGAGGTTGGGCCTTTTGAAGAGTTGAGTTAAAACGAGGTCAGTAGGGTGGCCCTAATCCAGTATGATAACTATCTTCATAAGAAGAAGAAATTAGGACACAGATATGCCCTGGGGGGAGACCATGTGAAGACACACAGAGAATAAATCCAACTAACCCTGCCAACACCTTGATCTTGATCCAGATCAAGAACATCCAGATTTATGAAAAAATAAATGCCTCTTGTTTAAATCACTCATCATCCTTTGGCACTTTGTTAAGACAGCCCTGGCAAGCTAACGCACCTAAAAGGTACTTTCAACAGTATCTAATATACTTAATTGTCAGGATTATTGTAATGGAGCTTTGTTCTAGGGAATGATGGAAAATCAGGAGAAAGTTCATAAATGGGAGCCAGGCACTTTGGTTCTGAAATTTTGTCTTTTTATTTTTATTTATTTATACATAACTCTGTCGTCCTTGGTAGTGTTGTGGCATCGTAGCTCACAGGAACCTCTAATTCTTAAGTTCAAGGGATCCTCTTGCCCCAGCCTCCCGAGTAACTGGGACTACAGACACCTGCCACAATACCTGGCTATTTTTAGAGACAGAGTCTCACCCTCGCTTGGGGTGGTCTCTAACTCTTGAGCTCAAGCAATCACCTGCCTCAGCCTCCCACAGTGCTAGGTTTACAGGCAGAGCTGCCGCACCCAGCTTTTCTCTTCTTAAACTTTATTTTTATTTATTTTTTTGCAGTTTTTGGCGGAGGCCGGGTTTGAACCCACCACCTCCTGTATCTGGGGCCAGAGCCCTGCTCCTTGAGCCACAGGCACCACCCCCAGCTTTTCTCTTCTTTTTTAAGAGATGCAAGACAGTGGAGTTGAAGGGAACCCAGAAGTGGTATCACCAGGGGTTGGACTCCCACAGAACAGAAACATTCAAAACAAATTTTCAACAAATTTTATGTGTAAGAGAAAAATAATTAAGGCCACTTTGAAGCTTGAGTTTGTAGAAATCGTTAAGAGAATGGAATGGCCGATGTAAATGAGAAGCCAAGCAAAGGATAAGTAGCAAAATGATGAGTTATTACAGAAGAAAGCACATGCTGCCAAGAAAATAATAAAATGAGGAGCTGAAAGTTAACTTGTGGAATTTTCTAGTAAACTAATAAAATGAGGAGCTGAAAGCTAATTTGTGAAATTTTCTGCATCCCCTAGTTACACTCACAGCAAATAAAATGGTAACTTCCCTATGTAAAAGAGTATATAGGCCCTTCAATGTTTTAACAAAAGAAAGTGTGTGATGAACAGGTGTCTCAAGGGGATATGCTTGCAGAACTGTGATGGGTTGCACCTTCTCTTTGTGGGAAAATTCCCCTTTTCAGCTTGACTCCAATTGACTCTAATTTAGCCTGTGCCCTATTCCTCTTCCTAACTATCAGCAATCACACCATCCATTTGGTTTATGTCAGTAAGTGAAATTGTTGGTTTTGTTTACTTGACACGAGTTCATCTCCTCTGTGTACATGATCAACATCATGTGATTTGAGATAAATTGTAGGTACCGACCCACAGTCATAACAGTTTTTCATTTTACTCAGAAGTTTTTCATTTTATCAATTCTTCAATTTTTTTTTTTTTTGGATAGAGCCTCAAGCTGTCCCCCTGGATAGAGTGCCGTGGCATCACAGCTCACAGCAACCTCCAATTCCTGGGCTCAAGCGAGTCTCTTGCCTCTGCCTCCCAAGTAGCTGGGACTACAGGAGCCCACCACAACGCCCAGCCATTTTTTGGTTGCAGCCGTCATTGTTGTTTGGTGGGCCCGGGCTGGATTCGAACCCACCAGCTCAGGTGTACGTGGCTGGTACCTTAGCCCATTGAGCCACAGGCGCTGAGTCTTTTTTTTTTTCATTTTATTACAGAAAATTCTAGTGGACAGCACTATAATGTAACATTATGTGGTATTACAGTAAGGTGCTACATGACAGTGCTGTCCAGTAGAACTTTCTACGATAATGGAAATGTTAGCGTGTGGTGTGTGTGTGTGTGTGATGAGCACTTGAAATGGAGCCAGTGTGACTAAGGAATTGAATTTTTGAATTTTATTTATTTCTCCTTAATTCAAATTTAAATAGACACACGTGGCCTGTGGCTAGCATATAGGACAGAGCAGTTTTAGAAAGATGGATGTTCAGTTGGACACCTGCCATCAGACAATAACATTTTCAAAACACAAGATTAAAGGTAAATGGAAATAGTTTAGGATCATTTTCCTCATCATTATTCCCTAGGGGTAAAGGTTATATGGTGACTTTGTCAAGAACAAAAGTGGCTATTATACTGTACAAACACTTCTTACATAATAGGTCTTCCAATGCAAAGAGAATCCACACGCAAAGGATTTATTATCATCCCAGCAAAACAACACAGGGAAACCAAAAATGTCAACACGAGAGCTTCTGGCCAACATCAGTATGTGCCTGATGTGACATGCAGGACTCTCTGGAGGCCAAGTCCCCACCCTCCTTCCCCAACGTCTGACTTTGTCTACAGTGGCCCTGGAACAAAGACGGTCAGTCATGAACTTGAAGTAGTGTATCTTTCCCACACCAGGTTGCTGCCTGGATTTCTCCATCCACAAAGGAAGAATAACACGTGTAGCTGTCACATCAGATGTGGTGGTTACTAGAAACGACTTTTGTGCCTCCCTTATTCTTAAGCTGTATCAGAATAGGAAGTTGGGAAGATCAGAGGAAAGATCGGCATATGCAACAGAGAATGTCCACCGTCTGTATAGGGAAGCAAAGCTGGCAAACTGCACCGAGGGTACATCGTTGCACGGACCCTGCTTGTCTCTAAGGCCCTTAGAGGAAAGGAACTACAAAAAAATTAATGTCACCATTTGGTATTCTGTAGCCATAAGCCTGAACAACAGTAGGTCTTACCTATCATGGAAGCTACAGGACTTGGAAATACACAAGGTCTATTCCAAACAGGATGTCATGGCCCACCTCACTGATCTGTGCCGTGCTCCGGAGTTAGGACTGCAGCAGGGGTCTGTGTGTGCCAAACGCAGGCAGGGGGCCCAGAGAAGGCTTTGTGTCAGGCCTGGAGAAGACACACAATTTTCTGGGGTTTCAGTTTAGGTGTGTACACACACATGCACACACAGAGGGTGCCAAAAAAATGCATGCACATTGTAGAAAAGGAAAAAAACTGTATTAAAATTGTAATAATAAATACCGATAACAAAAGATGAACACAAGTCACATTCAGCACCTCTTATAATTGCAGAAGTCAAATGTGACTTGAGTGTTACAAATTTAACACATTTTTTTCCTTTCTTAAAATGTGTATAAAATGTGTATATATTTTGTGGTGTGTGTGTGTGTGTAGATATACAGGTACAGACATATAGATTTCTTGCCCCACCTACAAATTTTTCCCACACATTATCAACTAGAGGGAGGGAGTGGGGAGCAGCATAGAAGCATTGTGTGAAAAGTGTGACCAAAGTAATTTTTAAAAGATGAGTCTAAAATAAATGCATAAGTTTAAAATGAAGTCACAGCCTATGTTATTGGCCAAAGCGAGTGAAATATAAGTATGGAGTTATACACAGCTGTGACCTTTACAATAAGAACAGGTGAGTCGTACCCCATGATTGCATTTATGTACACAACCATGATTTAATAAAAAAAAAAAATAAAGATTAAAAAAGAAAAGAAAAGAACACGTGAGTTAACAGGAAGAAGCAGCAGCCACACCCAGGCGCACAGGCTGCAAACCTCCAACTGAGCTGTTGGTCATCGGTTGAGTTAACACAGAAATACTCAATTAATTACTATAATGTGCCCGAAGTAAACGGGGCTTTTAAAAAGGTGTGATTCTGAATATTCCTCTATGGTGAAACAGAGAGTAAAACATGATACTCAACAGCACCTGTGCAACATAGATTTTCTTTACTTTCTATGATGATGAGACGCTTGTTACTTACACTTTGGAAAATAAAGAGATGCGTTATTTACGATTCACAGCATATATCATAGTTTTTATGTACTCCTGACAGCTCCGTTTTGTTCGAGAGAGTTACACATTCACTGGGACATTGACTTCTATGTGAAATTAGCTCTCACAGCTACGTTCACCTCACCTGGCCTGACCAGCCACCTCACCAGCCTCCCAACTAGTCTTCTGGCTCATTCTTACCCTACTCCACCCCTTGCAACCCATTCTCCGCTCTGCACCCAAACTGATGTTTTAACACAGTAGAGTACGTAGCATTCCTCTTCAAATCGCACTCCTATCACGCTTAGAATGAAATCTACCTAAGGTCATGTGCCCAGTCCAGGACATGTGACCCTGCTCGCCTCCCTCACCTCATCCCCAGGACTCTCTCCCTGCTTCCTATGTCCCAGAACATGACCTTCTTCCTGCCCCTAACTCCCCCGAATCTCATTTTCAAGCCTCTCTGCTGTCTGCTCCCTTGGCTGAAAATCTTGCCCAACTCCACATGTCTGTTTTCCTTATGTTGTTCAAGCCTTAGCTGAAATGTGACCTCTTCCGAGAAGCCCTCCTGGGCCACCCCATCTCAGGTAGCCTTTCCACCCTCTCTATCCCATGACTCGGGTCAGGTCTCTGTGCAACACTCCCTAGGACACCATACGGTCTCTGCACGTGTGTTTATTTGTTCATTGCCCATCTCCATTCACTTGCAAGCAAAGTACATTTGGGCAGGGACATTGTAGGTGGTTCACCACTGTGACCCCGGGCCTGGGAACAGCAGCTGATGCCTGGACGGGGCTGCATACACATTGGTGCCTTCATAGCAGGTTCTAGAAGCCTGCCCTCCCCAGACACTGCCTCAGTGCCTCCGCCCAGTCCATTCCTTTCTCCCTTCCGATCACTGCTAAGCAAAGAAACAACAGCAGTGCGCAGTAGACAGACAGGACGCCTTCTCCCAACTACCAGTCACAAAGAACAGTTAAGTCTGGCGCCCTCTGGTAGAGTCCCTGCACTGCGTTATGTGAATCCGGTGGCTTTTCCCTGTGTCCTGGCATTTCACTAAAGGTTGTCTGGGCAGGGGTCCTCAGTCACATACTAGAATCCCCTGCCTCTAAAGAATACTGATGCCAAAAGATGAACGGCTGCCAGGGTCTGGGGTTGGGAGAGGGGACTGAGAAGGGGACACAGGAGTTTTGGGAGTGATCCAGAGAGTCTGGGTCCTGAGTGTGGTGTCGGCTGCACAATTCCACGCAGATGCCTGTGTCAAAACTCAGACAACTGTACTTAGAAGGGGTAAATTCTACCGTGTGTTGATTATTTCTCAGTAAACTTAATTATAACAACATACTGATGTCTGAGCCTCAACATGGGTGTTATTTGGAAGTTTCCCAGCGAATCTTTTAATAATATGCAGCCAGGATCGGGGCCCATGCAAGTGTGGAAATAGAGGCAACAGGACAGTCACACAGGGTGGGGAGACTGGCACAGAAGGAGCCGGGGCTAACGGCGGGCTCTGCTGCCCACTTTAGATAAAAAAAACTCAAGGTCCCCATTTTCCAGGCCTGTGAAGCAGGCTTCTCTCTCTCTTTTTATGATAATCCCATCTCTACTACCCAAGGCGGGGCTAGGAATAACCAGTATTCTTTTTTATACATATTAGATTGACATTAGAAGGAGGTGGGCTAAGCACGAGGTATTTATTTATAAGGGAAAAGCTCTACAAACATAGCTTTTAAAGCAAACAAGCACCATAAATAGGCTTGTTTTGTGTTTCTGTAATTCAGCCAATAGGCTGCCCCAGGCCAGACGTGGAAGTACTCGGGGAGGCACGGAAGAACTCAGTGGGCTTGCCTCTGACCTCCTGAGGGTGAGGGTCCCCACTGACAAACAAGGACCATGTTTGCAGGGGCCGCTCCTTCTTTGTCAGACACCCTGGGAGACTGAGAACCGCCCACCTGTAGGAAAGTGATGCGTCAACTGCATCCCCGGAAAAGTGCCACGTGAGTCACACTTACTGTGTGGATTATGCCGGTGCGTTATCTGTGGATTCTCACGGAAGCACTACCATCATCCTCAGTTAAAAAATGGGGCAGCTGTGGCTCTCCCAGCATGTCAATGCTATCACATCCACCTGACCAGGGCCAGCGGTGGGGGGTAAGTCCCCATCTCACTCTGCCCATTGGGAGTGTTCCAGGGGAGTGCTGAGCACCCTTGCTCGGGTGGGGAGGACGCCAGGCCTGCCTGACCCTGCCTGTGCTTTGCTCCTGTCCTTAACCTCCCAGCCTGGCTCCGTCCTGCTGGCATTTGCTTCCCCACCTGTACTTGCTCCCTGGATAATGAAATCTCATCCCATTTCATGGCTCATGAGTCTTCTCTCTGCAGCTACACGCGGATTTTCAACTATCTGCCCAATCTCTCCATTCCGCCATGTCAGCCATCTCCGCCATCTCCAATACAACAGCCATGCCTGGATTTTTGACTGCCACCCTCACGCCCTCCCCTTCCTTCCTCTTTCCTTCGTTAGTAACGTATGAATTAGAGAAGTACTTCTAGAAATAAACATGGCTGAATACAGTTAACCCTGGGCACAGAGGTAATAATATTACTACCCCAGGATGAGGTTTTACCCCTGATCACTAGACACCCTGAGAAAAAGTAACTGATTTAACATTCAGACCACACAGACACACACACTACAACCCCGAGAGTGAACTCTGGACAACGAACTACCTACAGTATAAATCAATGACTAACCATGGTGTGGGGTCATGGGTGGAATCCTGAAACAGAGAAAAGACATTAAATGCAAAGTGAGAAGTGAGGTTGCTGTGAGCTATGATGCTACAGCACTCTACTGAGGGTGACATAGTGAGAATCTGTCTCAAAAAAAAAAAAGAATCTAAGTATTTACATTGATTACTTAATGCCCTAAACTTATGACATGTCATTATTACAAAAAAAAATCTTTTTTTCTCCCAAATCGCAATAGTTCAAAAGCCTTTTGTCAAACGCTTTCTTTCCCCTTGTTCATTTCTTTTGCTCAGCAGCAATTTCCCTTTCCTTTCTTCTATGCTAAATTCTAGTACAGAAGAGATAAAAATACCACTTATTTGAACTTGAGAGGAATAAGAGTTATTTATTTATATACTTACATAGTGCTATATTCCACAAAGGAATTAAGAGAAAAGGGAAATAAATACATCTCCCTTTTCCGAGATTCCCCCAAATGGCCTAGGATCATGAAATGGCCTATATTTCCATGATGAAAAGTGTCTTTCATGCAATACTTGAGAGTTAACAAAGCGTTTCCCCACACATTATCTAGACATCCACCACTGTGAGGTTTAGAATAATCCTTATTTCATAGGTTCTGAGAGCAAAGGAAAACCTTCTTAGCCACCCCAGCCTGTCTGTTTCCTGCAAATCCCATGACTTCTCTACCCTGCTGGTACCCTGCTGGGCCTCAAGCCTACGCCGTCTCCCGGGAGGTAGCCCTGAGTGGATGAAGCCCCCAAAAGCATCAGCCAAATAAATCGATGCTAAGTTTATAATCACCACATCCACCTTCAGACACTCACAATCCCTTTGCTTCCTGAATATAAATAAGCCAAGAGCCAGCTGATCTTTCCCTGTTGTCTATAACATATATTTTCCTTGTCTCCTTTTACAACTGTGGAGGGTATGTATAACTGCCCAGTAATTATACACAATTTTAACAGACTAACTCAGGGTCGACC
The DNA here is from genome assembly GCA_963574655.1 of Perodicticus potto. Classification (NCBI taxonomy): domain Eukaryota; kingdom Metazoa; phylum Chordata; class Mammalia; order Primates; family Lorisidae; genus Perodicticus; species Perodicticus potto. The sequence continues at coordinate 19,231 of CAUYRH010002948.1, forward strand.
TTTGAAAGAAACTGTTTTCTACACATATAAAGTAATCACCATTTGAAGCCAGACCTCCTCACGTGACTGTGCTAGAAATACCAAGCATTCTTGTGTTTTGCCATAAGGAATCCCAAGATATCAGCACTTACTGACGTGAGAAAAGCTGGAAGGGCCCAGGGCTTGGTACAGCAGCTCTCCTGCTGGAGAAGGACTGCGTGGAAGGGTCCCACGTGGGGCACCCAACCCAGGTTTCAGGCTGTAGGAAGAACCTCAGTGGGCAAGCTTTCACTAGACCAGAAGTTTACTTGTAAATTTTGTGCTTAGATATTTTCTAATCATTGGTGAATCAAATAAGGGAAAAGAAAATGAAAAAACATAACAGAAAGAAATCAAAATATAAGACAAATCAAAGAATGAAGTCAATGTCTGTCATTAACCTTAACAATTCGTAATTCATGGAGGGATCAAGGGAAAGGTGACAATGTGTATATTGCATCAAATTTTCTTAGCTCAAGAAGGGAGCTCTTTGAAAAATCAAGGGAGTTTCTGGAGCAAAATAACAGCGGACATAAAGTCACCTTCTGATTTTCTTCTTTTTTTTTTAAAGGAAACCTGGGAACTCTAAGCAATTCCAGTACAAAGCACAGAGGGATTTTCAAGATCCTTTCAAGCTTGTGAAAGATACTGGGAAATGCTGGGAACAATTCATTCTGTGCTCACTAACGAAACAGAAATTTTCCTTCTATGTTTATAAGCCACAGATTCAGATTCCAGTATAAGAAAAGTACGCCTTAGGATCAAGCAAACATTATGCCTTTTATTAATAAAAATACGGCACAGTTTGTTTTAGGTAGTTGCTCTTGGTGCTTGTTTAACTTGGAAAAGGGAAAGAAAGAGCTGAGCCACATAAGGGAACCTCCAGAAGCCCAGGGCCGTGGCTGGCTCACTTTCCTGTTCCCCACCCCCAACAGCGCTGTGTCTGCAATATGTGTTTGTTGAATACAAATGACCTGGCATTTCACTGTATAGACCCATGTAACAGAATAGCTTGTTAAATGCAGAAAGAGCTCGTTAATCGGTGTTCTTTTCTGCCGTAACCTTTCTTTCTCTCTCTCTCTCTGTCTCTGATGTTTCCTATTTTATTTCAGCTTTAAAAAATATAATCAGGAGAGCTGAGTTGATCACAAAGGTGGGTTCAGGTTCAAACATGGGCAAGAATGACATGTGGGTCCCAAGAGAGGTTGGGCCCATTTTGGCTTACAAGCACTTGATATACATTAGGGACAGTTAACTCCCAGGGGAGCAGCTCCCTCCGTGTCACGTGTCCCCTGTTGGATCAATAAATACATCCAAGATCTGCCTCTATTAAGAAATTCTGGCTGCACGGACAGACTCTTTTCCTGACTGGGACACCAAGTCTATGACAGGTAAGTGCCATAAAGCATACCAATGGGTTGCCTCCACAAACATTTGTGAGTTATACCTAAACTAAGAATAAGCAGATTTTGTGCATGCCTTTGAGAGGCTTTGCTGGAAGTAAAGTGTATAACCTTTACTGCATGAATTGGGAGTTACCTACTATTTGTCAGCAAGAGATCTTTGTGCATTTAGTTGAGGCAATCTGATAAGTATCCTCAGGCAAGCCACAGTATAATTTTCTCTTTCCCAATCCTCTTAGTAAGAGAAATTGTTACTTTTTTTTTTTTAAGGTATCTTAAAATAAAAGAATCTCTCCTCCTTTTTTTGGTCAAAATATATAAGTCCAGGGCTGTGGCTCGCTCACTTTTCTGAATTTCTCTATTTTAAATATTTACCATCACCGTTTACATAAAAATCATTCGACTTTATCATAAATCAGTGGTTAGCCTTGTGAAAGTAAAACTTGGCATCTTAAAATTTATGACAAAAGAAGTACTGATTTAGGTGAGCGTTTCTCAATCTCAGTACTAGTAACATTTGGGGCTGGTTATTCTCTGTTGAGCAGGGCTGTCCTGTTCACTGAAGAAGTTTAGCAGTATCCCCACCAATTACCCTCCCCCTTGATTGCACTATTGTACACAGTTATGATTTAATAATAAAGACAATTTAAAAAAAAAAGAAGTTTAGCAGTATCTCTGGCCTCGACCACCGGGGAGCCCCATAGTACTCACCACAAAATGTGACAGACAAGTAAATCTCCTGACAGCACCAAATGTGCCCCGGGGGGCAAAACCAACCCTGAGTGTGAGTCACTGATTCCTACATTAAAACCTAGCAACCGTCCTCTACATTTTATTAATTATGTGCTTACAAAATAAATTTCCTTAAATTATAAAAATGATGTCCCTGCAGTGTAGTGATTTTAATTCTTTTAAAAGACAGCAAAGGGAAAAAAAGATTATTCCAGGCAGTGTTTCACCTCTTTCATAGACCATGCGCTTAGGGAAAGTGATACGGCCAGAAAGACCCACCAGGAAAGCAAGCATGTGTTTGCAATTGTCTTTTTTATTTATAACTTGGTACAGTTTTTAATTATTTAAAATTTCCTTTTAACTTGTTTTCTCTGTCTTCCCACTGGAAGGTCAGCTTTTAAGATAGAGCCCATCACATTTGTGTTGTTACAGGGTAAATACCAAGCATCTACCATGCCCCCTTGGAGGAAGGGCACAGCTGGCTCTGAGTCAGGTGCAGGGAGCAGGGAGATCCCTGCAGCCCGGGCGCCACTGGTGTCACCCTGGGAGTCCTAACGCCCTCTCCCCAGAGGACCCCTGGTTCAGATCTCTGGTGAGTATTCTTCTCTGACCACATCAACTCTATGGAAAGACCATTCTGTGGCAGAGGGGCTTCTGCTGGTAGCCCTTTTATGCAATTAAAATTGTGGGACCTGTTTAGCACTCTTCTCCTTTTGCAATTTAGCTTTCTCTTTCCAAAGGAAACCAGGAGCAAAATGTTACAGGTGCAGAGCTGCCCTGCCCTCAAGTGCCTACAAATTTTGTCTGATGACCAACCACATCCTTACAGTATTTAATTTGCGGACTTTGCCTCCAAGTCAGCCCAGGGAAAGGGTGAAGAAAGGCTTTTTGAGAGAGCACAATAAAATCAAGTGTTTCCTTTAGTATAGTTTGGGGGGAAGGAATCTATCCTGAAATGGGATGGTCAAATGTTCTCCCACAAAGTGTTCTTACAGGCACTAAGCTTCATTCTAAAGACTTACTTCTACTGCAGTAAGCCCCATTTCTCTCTACCCCAAACAACTAGCATTCTGGGAGTTTTTCTCTCAGTAAAGCATTCTGGTAGATGTTTGATATGCATTATCCCAGTTCCCACAATAGCCCTCTGAGGAGGTTCAGTTATCTCCACTTGAGAGGTGAGGAAAGGGAGAAGCAGGGATAGTAAACAGCCTGCCCAGGGTCACCATAACATTAGCTACAAGGCCATGTGTAATTGAACCCAAACATCTTGCCTATTAAACCATACCACCTTTTTATCTCTTCACCAGCTCAATAGCTTTATTAAGATATAATTTACATGCCAGGTGCAGTGGCTCATGCCTGTAATCCCAGCATTTGGGGAGGCCAAGGTGGGTGGACTGCTTGAGCTCAGGAGTTCAAGACCAGTCTGAGGAAGAGCTAGATCCCACCTCTACCAAAAATAGAAAAAGTGAGGCTTGAGCCCAAGACGTGGAAGTGTGAGATATGATGATGCTGTGGCACTCTACCCAGAGAGACAGCGTGAAACTCTGCCTCAAAACATACACACACACACACATATAATTTGCATACCATAAAATTTACCCAGTTAAGTAGGCAAGCCAGCAGTGGTCAGTGTATCTAAACAGCTATGCATCTAACACCAGATTCTAACCTCAGAGCATTCTCATTACCACAAAATGAAACCTCACATCATTTAGCAGTCACTCCCTGTTATCCTTTTGGTTTTAAATATTTTGTTTCCCTTTCTGTCATTCCAGTAATTGGAACGGATTTTGTTTTCTTTAATAAATTTTAAATTCAGCATCAGTTTGATCAGATCCCAGTAATGTATTTTTGATGTTGCTTCAATTGCCCGGGGGGTCCTCCTCATAAAGTATTCTCCCAGGCCAATTTCTTCAAGTGTTT